>QAOA01008633.1:106265-222809 GCA_003255065.1 Cercis canadensis
AAAAAAAAAAAAAAAAGGGACGTTGTGACAAATAGTTCTTTTACAATAAACATGATTTAATAAAATCAAAATCTTCTAGAATTCTAATAAAGTATAGCTGTATGATTCGTAGGGCTAATTGTATAAGATTCTAAATAATTTTTCTACAGAGGAAGGTCGAATTGTATAATTTAAAACGTTTCCCATGGGAAATTTTTAATATGCCAGTCTAGCATATTAAACTAATAAAGCTTCCCTTTTGACTTATTGCACCCAGGTTCTTAACTGTTGCATGTTCTATTCTAGAAACGCACACTACTTTTGGAAAAAATAAACTAGCTCGCTTACACTAAAACCTAATTTTTTAAGGGGGCAAAAAAAAAGAAAATTTTGTAAGAAACTAACAAAGCTTAACACTGCGAACACAAACACATGATTAGAGTTTGCTGTTATAGGAGCAACTTCACATTGGTCTAGTAACTTATTAGGTCTAACCACATGGCTTAAAAACTCAGCCCTAGAGAGAGAGAGAGGGGAGGAATAAGGTGATAAGGGGAAGGTGATTATAGTTTAGGACTTAGGAGAGATAACAATTAGTGATCAAGGAGAATAAAAGAGAGTAGGGTAGAAAAGAGTGGTTGTGCTGTGACCACTTCATGAAGATTTAAGTGGTACAAAGAGAGTGAGTTAAAGGTAAAAACCTAATTAATTACGCCAATTTAGTAGTATAAGGAGTAATTTTAAAATGAACGAAACTATCTGACCAAGTTACAAGTCATTTCAACCCGAGGTGGCATTGGTTTATCCATTTTGGCTCTTTTGTGGATAATGCTATTTTGCGCACTAGAATTCAAATTGGTTGTTAGATGAAATAAAGTGGTAAAAGCTACATATTTATCTAAGATTGATTGTAAGCCCATGTCATTCTGACAACAAAATTTTAGCTGCCTGACATTGTCTTTTTTTAATTTTCTCTATAGTGATATTGTTTTCTTCCACGTTACTTTTCAGTCATTGAATTGATTTATAAATATGAAGATAATCTTGAAGCACGAGGATTTGCCACATGCAATCTTTATTCTTTAATCAAATTAAATTCCGACAAAATAACCTGTAATTATATATAATATAAGATCATGGTGGCATCTTCAACATATGCTTACTCTCCCCTCCACAATCCAAGTATTTGTATTGATAAGTGAAAGAGAACAAGCATACATGACAAAACGTTCGGTTCATATTTCAAAAAAGTGTAAAAAAAAAAAAATTAAAATCAAATTATGTGTGGTAAGATTTAATATGAAAAGAAAAAAGAAAAAGTGACAAGGTTAATAGTATTTCAAGGACACCCTTTGTCTAAAATAGAATGTGTGGCAACTAAGTGATACTATCTAAGACCTGAGATTTACATACTAAAATAACTGAGGTTAACTTTGCCTTAGTTGAGTTCGATATAAGATATAGCCGNATAAGGTGATAAGGGGAAGGTGATTATAGTTTAGGACTTAGGAGAGATAACAATTAGTGATCAAGGAGAATAAAAGAGAGTAGGGTAGAAAAGAGTGGTTGTGCTGTGACCACTTCATGAAGATTTAAGTGGTACAAAGAGAGTGAGTTAAAGGTAAAAACCTAATTAATTACGCCAATTTAGTAGTATAAGGAGTAATTTTAAAATGAACGAAACTATCTGACCAAGTTACAAGTCATTTCAAGCCGAGGTGGCATTGGTTTAATCCATTTTGGTTCTTTTGTGGATAATGCTGTTTTGCTAGAATTCAAATTGGTTGTTAGATGAAATAAAGTTGTATAAGCTACATATTTATCTAAGATTGATTGTAAGCCCATGTCATTCTGACAACAAAATTTTAGCTGCCTAACATTGTCTTTTTTAATTTTCTCTTTAGTGATATTGTTTTCTTCCACGTTACTTTTCAGTCATTGAATTGATTTATAAATATGAAGATAATCTTGAAGCACGAGGATTTGCCACATGCAATCTTTATTCTTTAATCAAATTAAATTCCGAAAAAATAACCTGTAATTATATATAATATAAGATCATGGTGGCATCTTCAACATATGCTTACTCTCCCCTCCACAATCCAAGTATTTGTATTGATAAGTGAAAGATAACAAGCATACATGACAAAACCTTCGGTTCATATTTCAAAAAAGTGTGAAAAAATAGTATTTCAAGGACACCCTTTGTCTAAAATGGAATGTGTGGCAACTAAGTGATACTATCTAAGACCTGAGATTTACATACTAAAATAACTGAGGTTAACTTTGCCTTAGTTGAGTTCGATATAAGATATAGCCGAAGTCGGTTTGAGACATAGAGAAGAATATATAATTCCAAATTGAGTCTTGCATACCACTTGTTACAAATGATATTATTGTTTTTTTGTAAATAATTTATTTTACCCTTTCTCTCTCTCATTGGTTGAAGTTAATAAAATTATTTGATTACTTAAATCCGTAAGCATCTCGTGCTTATGAAAGAAGAACTTGATATCATCAATTGCAATGAGGCAGCTCAACTCTACAACAGCTTGATGATAGTGAGTCAAACAAACACTAAATGACAAAGTGGTTGGGTTATTCCAAAAAATACTTGAGCGTAAAATGATAAATAATCTTATGGGGAGTTAGGACTAGGTTTATCTTTAAAGAAGTTATTTGAGGAACTTCAAAGTAGAGGAGAAAAGACATATCTTATCTCATTTAAATTTGAGGTAATTATATATAGTTTAGTAATGAGTAATTTGGATAATTTATAAATTAGGGATTCATTTTCTTGTACTATTTTGTAACCAAAATATATCTTTTAACCAAACTAGAACAAAAACAAAAAACAATAGGAAAATAAAACAAACAAAATAGCTATGCCGTATATATATTAGTCTTTCAACAAAGATCAAATATTACTCAATATTATTGACAACATGTATCAACTGTGTTCTTAGAATACAAATGAAAACTCCAGTGGGTTTTTTCTCAAGTTCCCCACAACAACCTGCCAAAGGAAGAATTTACACAAGGGGGAACATGCAGTTAAGGGAAGACGGCATGACAAAACATTGAGCATCAACCATTTATGGGAATAACCAATTTCGAACTGCCAATTTTTGTCAGAGTGAAGGGACTGAACCTGTAGTGGAGAAAAATCATTCAACTTCATAAGTTAATTGCTAGCTAACATTGTCTCAATCCAGTGTCCAACTGAAGCATAGGAAGTTCCACTAGCTATCACAGCCTTTCTACTCTTCACACTCATATCCTTAACCCTCTTTCTCACCTCACTATCTTCTTCCATCAAACATTTCACAGCTTTTGCTATCTTATCAGCTTTCACAATGTCATCACTGTATCTTCTAGAGTCTAATTTCAACTCAAAAGCCAATCCCAATTCTTTCACCATCTGAAAAGCATTGAGATGCTGTTCTGCATATAATGGCCATGTAAGAATAGGCACACCTAACCACAAACTCTCCAAGATTGAATTCCACCCACAATGAGACACAAACCCTCCTACAGCCTTGTGTGCCAAAACCTCCACTTGTGGGGCCCACCCGCATACGAATCCCTTCTCTTTAGTCCTCTCCAGAAACCCTTCTGGAAGTGTTGCCTTCAGATCTACATTTTCACTTGGCACGGAAACATTGGCCTCCTTTGAAGCAACTCTCATGGACCATAGGAATCTATGCCCACTTCTCTCCAACCCCAATGCAATCTCTTTCAACTGGGGCACACCAAAGCAGCCCCTGCTTCCAAAACATAAGAACACCACAGATGACGATGGTTGTTCATCAAGCCATTTCATGATATCATCATGCTGGCCTTGATTATTAGACTGCATACTGTTCTGATTCTTGTGGTTAATCAAGGGTCCCACAGTGTAAACAGGAGGTAAATCATAAGTTGAAAGTGAGCTAACAACATGTGATTCCAAATCTAGAAAAGTGTTTATTAGAATACCTTTAGTTTCTTTGAATCTTCTACCATGATTGACAAAGGAAATGTATCCATCTCCCTTGTTGAACACAAAACTAGGCAAGACATTTGCAGGAACTGGGTTGATGTAGCCTGGGATGATTGATTCAGATTTTGCTTCCTCAAACTCTCTTCGGACTCGGCCAGGCCTATGGGGAAGGTAAAATATGATCCCTAGAAAAGCTGCACTGCTTGTGAAGAATATATAAGATGGCACCCCTATTTCATTGGCCACATCAATCATGGAAGTGCAAAAGAAATCAACAACCAAGCCGAGGAGTTTAGCTGAATTGGGTAATACATGCTTGACTATGGCATCTTTGACACAAGTTTTGTAAGACTCTACAGAATCAGTTATATATTTTCCCATAGACTTGGACATAAGCTCTATTGGAGGAGGCTCTACATGGGGAAGTTCAATGAAGCGTATATTGGTATGGGAGGCAAGCTTGGTGTTGTTCTCTTTTCCTGCTTTCATGACAAGAACAATAATTGACAATCGTTCATTTCTTTCGAGTAAAAGATTTGCAAACTCAATTGTAGAAACGAGGTGACCAATTCCAGGAGATGGGATAAAGACTAGCTTCTCCATTTTTCTACTTGATGCATCCAATTTCTTCTCCGACCTGCAACAAGAAGAGTAAATCACTGTGAGTGGTGGCTGGAGCTGAGCTTTAGCGAGGCCCCTCCGATGGTCAAGTTAGTGACTAATTAGAGATACAGAGGTAATGGGAGAGAGTGGAGACTGTAATTAGTGGATGAGTGATACTGCGTCTTCCCAATAAACCTCTCACTGACTATATAGAATTAAAAGTTTTCTTATTTAAGTGGCATCTACCTAAAGTCTAATATGTGATGCTCAAACGCAGAATTAATAGGGATAGGACAACGATTTCAAGAAAGCTTAGCCGTATGATTAGTAGGGCTAATTGTATAAGATTCTAAACAATTGTGCTACAGTGGAAGGTCTAATTGTATAATTAAAAACTTTTCTCATGGGAAATTTTTAATATGTCAGTCTAGCATATTAAATTAGAGCTTCCCTCATGTCATGGCTAAAAAAAAAAAATTGGAGCTCCCCTTTTGACTTATTGCACCCAGGTTCTTAACTGTTGCATGTTCAATTCCAGAAATGCACACTAGTTTAGAAAAACATAAACTAGTTCGTTTACCCTAAAACGTGATTTAGTAGTAAAAAATTCTTCTAAGAAACTAACAAGCTTAACACAGCAAACACAAAAAACATGATTAGAGCTTGTGGTTATAGGAACAAGTTCACATTACCTCATAACGAGACTACTGGTCTAGTAACTTATTAGATCTAAGCACATGGCTTAAAATACTAAGCCCAAGAGAGAGAGAGACAAGGGAGGAATAAGATGATGAGGGGGAGGTGACTATAGTTTAGGAGAGAAAATCACTAGTGATCAAGGAGGAGAAAAGAGAGTAGGGTAGAAAAGAGTGGTTGTGCCGTGACCACTCCATGAAGATTTGAGTGATACAAAGAGAGAGTTAAAGGTAAGAACCTAATTAATTACACTAATTTAGTAGTACAAGGTAAGGGTGTACACGTCGGTTTGATCAGGTTGAGACAAATTGGCATAGACAAACGATCACAGAACTGTACGCCAGAACGAAACAAAACACCCCCAAAAACACACACACACAAACCCAATCCTCTGCAGATGCAGACACACACGAAACCAGTAACTCAAGACCCAGTTCACAAAACCAGCAAAAATCTATGTCTCAGTCAAACAATTCATTTCTCCAATGAACACCCTAAAATACAGAGACTATGATAGTTCACACTCAGCACACCCTATCAGCCCACTTAATTTCACCTGCTAAATCTTTAAAAACCTGCAACAGAAAGATATGTTTCTTCTCTAGAGAAGACCTACCTACCCAGATAGATAGATGCCCACCAAAGGGTATTAGAAAGCCTATGTGACATAAAAATAATCACCTAGGGCGCTGAAAAGCTCAAGATCTTTGGCCCTTTAATGGCAGCGCCAACAGAAATGGAGAGAGAAAATTTCAATAGAGACTTCCAATACAGAGATACCCAAAGAGTGGAGAGGGAAAATTTCAGAGTGAAGAAAAAGATGGATGACAATCATCGAACTCTCCCATTAACAAGAACAACTCCATCGTACAGAGTTCAAACACAAAAAATCCCTTAACTTCCTTGAAACTCAGCTACAAGCCCCAACCTTCAAGTTGATGGCCAAAAACGGGATGATCGAAGGCGATGAATGAGGGAGAGGGAGTCGGAGCCGCGAGAGTGTAGAGGTGCGTTGGGTGAGAGTCGAGACAGGGAGTCTGTGAGGTCTGAGTAAGTATCACTCTTGGGGAGGAAAACGACGATCACCTGAATATCAGGTTACTCGGCTCAGCTCGGGTTGATATTGGTTCATTTTCAAACCCGACAGCAGAACCGATGTCCTTCGATTTGTGGGTTTTGGACCCAAACTTAACTGATTGTCTTCGGTTTACCGCCCAAACCATTCAGTTTGAATTGACTTGGTCGGGTTCATCAGGCTGATCCGCCCAATGAACACGTAAAGGAGTAATTTGAAAATGAGAGAAACTTATATGACCAAGTTCCAAGTCATTTCAAGGGATCAAAGCTTTACAACGAATCTTAATTAATGTGAAAGAGAATATAATATATTATTTGATTGCTTAAATACATGAGCATCTGATGCTTATAAAAGAAGAATTTGATATCATAACAATTGCTTAAATCCATTAAGGATTCAAGTCGCAGTGCCATATCATGTAACTCAAATATCTCTTTTATTTCAACAACATATATTGATAATTTATCATAGACGTCATAGGGTTCAATTCTCATTAGTTGTTATAAATGGGTGAATCAGATTTATGGAAGAAAAAAGAGTATCTCAGTTGTATATCCTCTATTTTTTTAAGGAAAAAAAAAAAATCTTATCTTTATACATAATCAAAGGGAGTACAACTCTTTACCGAAAAAAAAAAAAAAGGAGTACATCCATTTTGGACAAGGACAGAGAGTCAAAAAGAAGCTCAGAACAAGTTAACCAAACTAGGACCAAAAANAAAAAAAAAAAAGCAAACAGAATAGCTATGCCGTAGATATAGTAGTCTTTGAACACAGATCAAATGACTCAATATTATTGACAGCATGTATCAACTTCACAAGTTAATTACTAGCTAACATAGTCTCAATCCAGTGTCCAACTGAAGCATAGGAACTTCCACCAGCTATCAATGCCTTTCTACTCTTCACACTCATTTCCTTAACCCTCTTTCTCACCTCATTATCATCCTCCATCACACATTTCACTGCCTTTGCTATTTCATTAGCTTCCACAATGGCATCACTGCCAATCCTATAATCCAATCTCAACTCCACAGCCAATCCTAATTCTTTCACCATCTTGAGAGCATTGAGTTGCTGTTCTGCATATAGTGGCCATGTAACAATAGGCACACCAAACCACAAACTCTCCAAGATTGAATTCCACCCACAATGAGACACAAATCCTCCCACAGCTTTGTGTGCCAAAACTTCCACTTGTGGGGCCCACTCACATATAAACCCCTTTCCTTTAGTCCTATCCAGAAACCCCTCAGGCAGTATTGTCTTATAGTCTATGCTTTCAGATTGGTTAGGTGACTTATCTTTTGAAGCAATTCTGATGGACCATAAGAATCTATGCCCACTTCTCTCCAACCCCAATGCAATCTCTTTCAATTGGGGCACGCCAAACCAGCCCCTGCTTCCAAAGCATAAGAACACCACAGATGATGGTGGTTGGTCATCAAGCCATTTCATGATCTCATCATGCTGGCCTTGATTATTAGACTGCATACTGTTCTGATTCTTGTGGTTAATCAAGGGTCCCACAGTGTAAATAGGAGGTAAATTATCAGTTGAAAGTGAGCTAACAGCATGTGATTCCAAATCTAGAAAAGTGTTTACTAGAATACCTTTAGTTTCTTTGAACCTTCTGCTAAGATTGACAAAGGAAATGTATCCACCTTCCTTGTTGAACGCAAAACTAGGCAAGACATTTGCAGGAACTGGGTTGATGTAGCCAGGGATGATTGATTCGGATTCTGATTCCTCAAACTCTCTTCCCACTCGATCATGCCGATGGGGAAGGTAAAGCATTAACCCTAGAGCAGCTGCATTGCTTGTGAAGAATAAATAAGATGGCACCCCTAATTCACTGGCCACATCAATCATGGAAGTGCAAAAGAAACCAATGACCAAGCCAAGGAATTTTGGTGAATTGGGTAATACATCCTTGACTATGGCATCTTTGACACAAGTTTTATGAGACGCTATGAAATCAGTTCTATATTTTTCACTAGACTTGGACATAAGCTCTATTGGTGGAGGCTCTACATGGGGTAGTTCAATGAAGCATATATTGGTATTGGAGGCAAGCTTGGTGATGCCCTCTTTGCCTTGTTTCATGACAAGAACAATAATTGACAATTGTTCATTTCTTTCGAGTAAAAGATTTGCAAACTCAATTGTTGAAACGAGGTGGCCAATTTCAGGAGCTGGGATAAAGACTAGCCCTGCTTTCTTCATTTTTCTACTTGATCTTCCAATTTCTCCTAGAACCTGCAACAAGAAGAGTAAATCTATGTGAGTTGAGCAAAGCTATAACGAGCCTCTCCGATGGTCAAGTCAGTGACAAATTAGAGATAGATAGGTAATGGGAGAGAGTAGAGACTCTAAGCGAATGGGTGATACTGCCTCTTCCAAATAGGCCTCACTGACTATATAGAATTGAAAACTTTCTTGGCATCTACGTCACAGAATTAATTAGAAAAATGTAACCCAAGTTGGATAAACATTGGCGTTATTCTTTGAAGTTGTAGAAAGTAGGGGAAAGGATAAGAGTGTGAAAGAATGCTATATGTGCACGGCTCCTCGTATTTCTTCCACTTTGCTTTTGCCTGATTTGCTTATTTATCTCTAAAGTCATAGAAGATGGTGAAACATTGTCTTCTGAAGCCCTTGTTCTTTCCTTGAATATATAATTCTATAACCAACACAATGATTATGACTTTTGGGAATAACCAAACACACACAAATAGGACTGTCTAGCTTGACTCGGTTTGGGCCAGCCACTTCGGCTAGCTGAGCAGGGCCGATTGTTTTTTTCTTTTGAGGTGGCCCAGCTTGGCTCTATGCCCTTTATGACAACGTTTTCAAGAAAATGTTGGGCGGCTGACATTTCTTTAAGGTGTAGAAAAATGTAAAGCAAGTTGGATAATTATTGGTTTTGTTCTTTGAAGTTGTAGAAAGTAGGGGAATGGATAAGAGTGTGAAAGCATGCTATATGTGGACGGCTCCTCCTGTTTCTTCCACTTTGCTTTTGGATTTGTTTTATCTCTAAAAGCATGTGGACAGATCCTCGTGTTTCTTCCATTTGCCTTTTTGCCTTGTCTGATGTTGGAACCCATTAACTGTTGAAGGATTAGTTACAATATAATATATAAGAAAGTTCANTTTCTTTTGAGGTGGCCCAGCTTGGCCCTATGCCCTTTATTAAAAATATTAGAGTGTGAAAGCATGCTATATGTGGACGGCTCCTCCTGTTTCTTCCACTTTGCTTTTGGATTTGTTTTATCTCTAAAAGCATGTGGACAGCTCCTCGTGTTTCTTCCATTTGCCTTTTTGCTTTGTCTGATGTTGGAACCCATTAACTGTTGAAGGATTAGTTACAATATAATATATAAGAAAGTTCACAATACAAAGAATAAATCCAAAGAGGCAGCACAACAACTCCACCACGGCTGGATCATTGTGACAGGTGAGTTAACCAAACACTAAATCACAAGGACAAATAGGACTGTCAATCGCTCTGGCCAGCAGCCACTTTGGCGGGCTGGGCTGAATTTTTTGGGCTGACAAATAGTTGGCCCAACTTAGCCCTATGCCCTTCTTAATTTTTTTTTAAATTAAATTGTTTTCTTTTAATAAATTAAATTATATTGTTAAATAATATAAATAGGCATAATTATATAATGATTTTCTTATGTAAAATTATATTTTTATTATAAAAAATTGACAATATGTATGATATTAAGATTAGATATCTAAAATCTAGTTTAATATTGCTAAAAAATTATTCAATTGTTTATTAATTTGATTAATAATATAAGATAATATTTATCTTGAAGTTTTATGTTTAGTGCTTAAATTTGAGTTTTTTTTCATAAAAGATGGAAAAAATAATAAAATAAATTTGGTCCAACCCATGTGGCCTCCAATCCATTTCAGGTGAGCCCTAATAGGCCTGATTTTATTTCAGTTAGCATTTTAATTTAGAGTTCAGCTCGAACTTTTGGTTTTAGTATCACTCAGTTACAAATTGTTTGATTATTTAATTGTATATTTTTTAAGTACAAATAACTCTCAATAATCAATAGTACAACTCTAACATTAACATAAGTACTTGAATTTACCTAGTGAAGATGATAAGGATGAGTGAGAATTTTTCTTTTTAAAAAAAATGTATTAAATTCTAGTAATTGCAGCTACTTCCTGGTATACCAAAACAACATTAACATTGGTGATTCAAAATACAAATTTAGAAAGAAAAAAAAAATCGTTGTAAACCATTTTTCGCCACTTAGATATAATTAAATTTTGAACTATAAGATCTTAAAATGGCTATTATCTGAAGTGGGCTTAGGGTCCTTTACAGCTAATGTTTTTCTTCCAAAGTAGATACATTACAGGATTTCTTTTGGATGTTAGATGCTTAACCAAATATATTGAGATTACAGTTAAGGGAAGATGGCCGGACATATAAAACATTGAGCATCAACCATTTGTGGGAATAACCAAATTGGAGAAAAATCATTCAACTTCATAAGTTAATTGCTAGGTAATATAGTCTCAGTGCCCAACTGAAGCACAATGATTATGACTTTTGGGAATAACCGAACACACACAAATAGGACTGTCTAGCTTGACTCGGTTTGGGCCAGCCACTTCGGCTAGCTGAGCAGGGCCGATTTTGTTTTTCTTTTGAGGTGGCCCAGCTTGGCCCTATGCCCTTTATTAAAAATATTAAATTATTTATTTTGGTAATAAAATTATATTTTTAAATAATATGAAGAGACATCATTATATAATAATTTTTTTGACGTAAAATTATATTTTTATGATAACAAATTGACAATAAGTATCGGGTCACTAGCCTGCAGGGATCCATCCTCCTCATTAAGGAGAAAATGCCCTGCCTTAAATCTGTAAGCATATCATGCTTATGAAAGAAAGGACTAGATATCATCAATCATCAATTGCAATAAGGCTGCTCAACTCCACAACAGCTTGATGATAGTGAGTTAATCAAACACTAAATGATAAAGTGTTTTGGGTTATTCCAAGAAGGATTTGCCACATGCAATGTTTATTTATTTTTTTTTGTTTTGATTTTTTATGGTATTCTCAAGTTTTGTCTAAGATTAATCTTTTNTTTTTTATGGTATTCTCAAGCTTTGTCTAAGATTAATCTTTTAAGGTACAGTCGGGCATTAAAGTAAGATTCTCTTTTAAAAAAATTTACTACATCCACAAAAGCTCGAATTCAAAACTACTTGATTAAGCGACTAAAGTCTTTCCACTCAAGCCAACATTTGTTAGTCATGCAATATTTATTTTGTAGTCAAACAATTCCGACAAAATAATCTGTAATTATATATAAGATAAGATTATGGTGGCATCTTCAACATATGCTTACTCTCCCCTCCACAATCAAAGTATTTTTATAGATAAGTGAAAGTGAATATAATACATTATTTTGATTACTTAAATCCATGAGCATTTGATGCTTATGAAAGAAGAATTTGATACTATCACAATTGCTTAAATCCGTTAAGGATTCAGGTAGCTGTGCCATACCATGTAACCAAAATATCTCTTTTAATTCAAGTTCAAGGGGCAAATCAATAGTTGACAACATATATTGATAATTTATCATTGAGGTCATGGGGTCCAATTCTCGTTAGTTGTTACAAATGGGTGAATTGAATTTATGGAAGAAAAAAGAGTATCTCAGTTGTATATCCTCTATTTTTTAAGAAAAAAAAAATCTTCTCTTAATACATAATCAAAGGGAGTAGAACCGTTTTGGAAAAGGACAAAAAGTCAAAAAGAAGCTCAGAAAAAGTTAACCGAACTAAAAAAAACAAAAAGAAAATTAAGCAAACAAAATAGCTATGCTTTATTCTTTGAACACAGACCAAATATGACTCAATTTATTGACTACATGTATCAAATGTTTTTTTCCAAGTTCCCAAAAAAAAACCTGCCAAAGGAAAAATTTACACAACGGGGAACATGCAGTTAAGGGAAGATGGCCGGATATATAAAACATTGAGCATCAACCATTTGTGGGAATAACCAATTTTGAACTGCCAATTTTTGTGAGAGTGAAGGGACTGAACCTGTAGTGGAGAAAAATCATTCAACTTCATAAGTTAATGGCTAGCTAATATAGTCTCAATCCAGTGCCCAACTGAAGCATAGGAACTTCCACCAGCTATCAATGCCTTTCTACTCTTCACACTCATATCCTTAACCCTCTTTCTCACCTCACTATCTTCTTCCATCACACATTTCAAAGCCTTTGCTATCTCATCACCCTTCACAATGTCATCACTGTATCTTCTAGAGTCTAATTTCAACTCAAAAGCCAATCCCAATTCTTTCACCATCTCAAAAGCATTGATTTGCTGTTCTCCATATAGTGGCCAAGTAACAATGGGCACACCAAACCACAAACTCTCCAAGATTGAATTCCACCCACAATGGGAGACAAATCCTCCCACAGCTTTGTGTTCCAAAACCTCCACTTGTGGGGCCCACCCACATATAAATCCCTTTCCTTTAGTCCTATCCAGAAACCCCTCAGGCAGTATTGTCTTGTGGTCTATGTTTTCAGTTTGGTCAGGTGACTTATCTTTTGAAGCAATTCTGATGGACCATAAGAATCTACGCCCACTTCTCTCCAACCCCAATGCAATCTCTTTCAATTGGGGCACTCCAAAGCAGCCCCTGCTTCCAAAACATAAGAACACCACAGATGATGATGGTTGGTCATCAAGCCATTTCATGATCTCATCATGCTGCCCTTCATTATTAGACTGCACACTGTTATTTTTCTTGTGATTAATCAAGGGTCCCACAGTGTAAATAGGAGGTAAATTATCAGTTGAAAGTGAGCTAACAGCATGTGATTCCAAATCTAGAAAAGTGTTTACTAGAATACCTTTAGTTTCTTTGAACCTTCTGCCATGATTGACAAAGGAAATGTATCCTCCTTCCTTATTGAACGCAAAATTAGGCAGGACATTTGCAGGAACTGGGTTGATGTAGCCAGGTATGATTGATTCGGATTCTGATTCCTCAAACTCTCTTCCCACTTGATCATGCCGATGGGGAAGGTAAAGCATGAACCCTAGAAAAGCTGCACTGCATGTGAAGAATAAATAAGATGGCACCGCTAGTTCACTAGCCACATCAATCATGGAAGTGCAGAACAAATCAACGACCAAGCCAAGGAGTTTTGGTGAATTGGGTAATACATGCTTGACTATGGCATCTTTGACACAAGTTTTGTGAGACGCTATGAAATCAGTTCTATATTTTAACCCAGACTTGAACCTAAGCTCTATTGGTGGAGGCTCTACATGGGGTAGTTCAATGAAGCATATATTGGAATGGGAGGCAAGCTTGGTGATGTTCTCTTTTCCTTGTTTCATGACAAGAACAATAATTGACAATTGTTCATTTCTTTCGAGTAAAAGATTTGCAAACTCAATTGTTGAAACGAGGTGGCCAATTCCAGGAGATGGGATAAAGACTAGTCCTGCTTTCTTCATTTTTCTACTTGATGCTTCCAATTTCTTCTAGAACCTGCAACAAGAAGAGTAAATCACTGCGAGTGGTGGCATGAGCAAAGCTATAACGAGCCTCTCCGATGGTCAAGTCAGTGACAAATTAGAGATAGATAGGTAATGGGAGAGAGTGGAGACTCTAAGCGGATGGGTGATACTGCCTCCTCCAAATAGGCCTCACTGACTATATAAAATTGAAAACTTTCTTGGCATCTACGTAAAGTCTAATAGTTGGTCCTCCACGGCAGAATTAATTAGAAAAATGTAACCCAATTTGGATAAATATTGGTTTTATTCTTTGAAGTTGTAGAAAGTAGGGGAAAGTATGAGAGTGTGAAAGCATGCTATATGTGGACGGCTCCTCCTGTTTCTTCCACTTTGCTTTCCTGATTTGTTTTATCTAGAAGATGGTGAAACATTTCATCCTTTTGTTGGGTTAAACAGAAGAGGGATCACTTTTTAGCATCTTTTCTTTCACATTGACTGATGTTGAACCCATTAACAGTTGAAGAATTATTTAAAATATAAGATGAGACAATGCTACACCAATTTCACCTTTTTTTTTTTAACATTGTTTTAGTTTTACATTATATTATACTGGAATTAACATAGTTTAATTTTTATTATTTCAATATTTAAATTATACTAAAAAAATTTGAGTAAACCTAATAAAAATTAAATCATATTAACTGGCATGAAACTAAAACAAAATATAAAAAAAAAAGTTGGGACAAGATATGGTGGTGTAGCATAGTCTCACCCTACAATAGGAAGTTTACAATACAAACACTAAGTCCAAAGAAGCAGCACAATGGTTATGACTTGCGAGTTAACCAAACACTAAATCAGAAATAGGTTGACTGGTCTGACTGGGTTTGGGCCAACCTCTTTGGCGGGCTGAGCCAGGCCTTTTTTTTTTTAGCTAGCCCAGGTTGGCCCTATGCCCCTTTTTAAAAAATTAAATTAATTTTTTGTAAATAAAATTATATTGTTAAATAATATAAATAGACATAATTATATATTAATTTTTTCATGCAAAATTATATTTTTATCATAACAAATTGACAATAAATGTTTATCTAAAATATAGTTTAAAATTTGCTAAAAATTTATTAATTATTAATTAATAATGTAAGGTAATATTTATTTTAAGACTTTATGTTTAGTTTTTAAAATTTTAGTGTTTTTTTCTTAAAAAAAAATTTGGACCATCCCATTCTTCTCACAGGTCACTTCGAGCTTAGTCTCAATTTTTTTTGTGCCAACATTTTTATGATGTAACTCAAATTTATGGTCGGGTTACTGACCTACTAGGCCGACCTGTTTTAACAGCCTTAATCACAAAGTGGTTCGGTTGAACCAAAAAACGAGAGATATATTAGACAATGTTGCTCTTGTATTATATGTTGTAAACAATGTTTTGCCACATATATAATTAACTTTTGAATGATAAGATCATAAAATCACTATTATTTGAAGTGGGCTTAGGATCTTTTACCTCTAATCTTTTCCTTCCAAAGTAGATACATTATAGGATATCTTTTGGATGCTAGAGGCTTAACCAAACAGATTGAGATATTACCATCATTCAAGTGTAAGATATATCTAGAGAGGAGAGAAATTGAGCTCTAATTATATGTACAACCAAGGGTATGGAGTGAACACTGTGGCTCTTTGACATGAATATTATACTTTACAAATAAATTTATTAATTTATAATAATTTTAAATTTAATTACCTAAATATTACAATTTTAAAAAAATAAAAAATCATAATCAATGTGTGGGAACCACTAGATGCGTCAGTGGTTACACTACGTGTCCATGTCGAACACACCAATAACGTCATAGCATGTCCTTTCTTGTTGCCTTTTCTTGTTAAGAATAATAAAAAAAAAAAAAAGCTGCAATTAGTTAAAATTAGAAGTTAGTAAATTTGACTATAAAATGACATGCCAAATGACTATTGGTATGTCTTATGTGGATATGCCACGTGATCATTGGCATATTTGAAAAGTATCTTTTTGTTTTTAATTTTTTAAAAACCGTAATATTTATATAATTAAATTAAAAAATGTGATAAATATGTAATTTTGTTACTAAAGTATAATGTAATATTCAGGTCAATCAACATGAAGACACCAGCTGCACTGCTATTTTTAACAATGACTTGAGCTGCGGTGCTGCTTAGAGATCAAGTTGTCTGAAGATCCCAGATGGTGCAACCCAGGAAGCCCTTCCATCATCATCACCGCCACAAATTTCTGCCCTCCCAACTTCACTCTCCCCAGCGACAATGGTTGCTGCAGGTACTACCATGCCAACGTTCCTTAAGATCGCTCAGTACTGTGCTAGAATCATCTCCGTCAGCTACCCCCGGTCAGTAAATTTTCTTACAATTTCTCCGCTATGCAAGGTACCAGAAGCAACGAACTCACTATGGCAGTCAGGGAGGTCGGGAAAGCAGCAAGATGCCTTAGAAAGAAAGGAAGATAGAGAAGGATTCTTTTAAATTATTTTAAGGGTTAAAACGGTGCGCTTTTTATAGTGAGTTATTATTGTGCCAACTATGACATGCGGCGTAGAAAATTAACCATGATGTCCTCACTTAATATGTCATATGAAATTTTATTTTTTTTATTAATTGGTGCTAATGGAAGATTAATTTAATAGATGAAATAATTATTTAAGAACTATAGTAATATTAAATATATATGACGGACTAAAATACGAAAAAATATATTTTACTCAATAATCTTCAATGAAAAAAATATCAAATCTTAGGAGAAAAGATAATTCTTTGATTGGCAGAGGCAATGGTTGGTCAAAGATTAAGTGGACCACTACAAATTCAGAAGGGATAAGACAAGAAAAAAAAAAAAATACCAGAGGAAAATTAAGCAAACCAAATAACTATGCCATAGATATTTTAGTCTTTCAACACACATCAAATATGAATCAATATTGTTGACAACATGTATCAACGGTCTTCTTAGAATACAAATAAAACTCCGGTAGATTTTCTCCCAAGTTCCTAATAACAACCATCCAAAGGAAGAATTTACACAATGAGGAACATGCAGTTCAGGGAAGATGGCCGGATATATACAACATTGAGCATCAACCATTTGTGGGAATAACAAATTTTGAACTGTCAATTTTATTGAGAGTGAAGGGACTGAACCTGTAGTGGAGAAAAATCATTCAACTTCATAGGTTAATTGCTAGGTAATATAGTCTCAATCCAGTGCCCAACTGAAGCATAGGAACTTCCACCAGCTATCAATGCCTTTCTACTCTTCACACTCATTTCCTTAACCTTCTTTCTCACCTCACTATCTTCTTCCATCACACATTTCACAGCCTTTGCTATCTCATCACCCTTCACAATGTCATCACTGTATCTTCTAGTGTCTAATTTCAACTCAAAAGCCAATCCCAATTCTTTCACCATCTCAAAAGCATTGAGTTGCTGTTCTGCATATAGTGGCCATGTAACAATAGGCACACCAAACCACAAACTCTCCAAGATTGAATTCCACCCACAATGAGACACAAATCCTCCCACAGCTTCGTGTGCCAAAACTTCCACTTGTGGGGCCCACTCACATATAAACCCCTTTCCTTTAGTCCTATCCAGAAACCCCTCAGGCAGTATTGTCTTGTTGTCTATGTTTTCAGTTTGGTT
The DNA here is from genome assembly GCA_003255065.1 of Cercis canadensis. Lineage (NCBI taxonomy): Eukaryota > Viridiplantae > Streptophyta > Magnoliopsida > Fabales > Fabaceae > Cercis > Cercis canadensis. The sequence continues at coordinate 123,843 of QAOA01008633.1, forward strand.
AGGTATCTTATCTTCTGAAGCAATTCTGATGGACCATAAGAATCTATGCCCACTTTTCTCCAACCCCAATGCAATCTCTTTCAATTGGGGCACACCAAAGCAGCCCCTGCTTCCAAAACATAAGAACACCACAGATGATGGTGGTTGGTCATCAAGCCATTTCATGATCTCATCATGCTGGCTTTCATTATTAGACTGCATACTGTTCTGATTCTTGTGTTTAATCAAGGGTCCCACAGTGTAAATTGGAGGTAAATCATCAGTTGAAAGTGAGCTAACAGCATGTGATTCCAAATCTAGAAAAGTGTTTACTAGAATACCTTTAGTTTCTTTGAACCTTCTACCAAGGTTGACAAAGGAATTGTATCCACCTTCCTTGTTGAACGCAAAACTAGGCAAGACATTTGCAGGAACTGGGTCGATGTAGCCAGGGATGATTGATTCGGATTCTGATTCCTCAAACTCTCTTCCTACTCGATCATGCCGATGGGGAAGGTAAAGCATGAACCCTACAAAAGCTGCACTACTTGTGAAGAATATATAAGATGGCACCCCTATTTCATTGGCCACATCAATCATGGAAGTGCAGAACAAATCAACGACCAAGCCAAGGAGTTTAGGTGAATTGGGTAATATATGCTCGACTATGGCATCTCTGACACAAGTTTTGTGGGACTCTACTAAATCAGTTATATACTTTTCACTAGACTTGGACATAAGCTCCAATGGAGGAGGCTCTACATGGGGAAGTTCAATGAAGCTTATATTGGCATGGGAAGCAAGCTTGGTGGTGTTCTCTTTTCCTGGATTCATGAGAAGAACAATAATTGACAATTGTTCATCTCTTTCGAGTAAAAGATTTGCAAACTCAAGTATAGAAACGAGGTGGCCAATTCCAGGAGATGGGATAAAGACTAGCTCTGCTTTCTTCATTTTTCTATTTGATGCATCCAATTTCTTTTAGGATCTGTAACAAGAAGAGTACATCACTGTGAGTGGTTATCTCTAGCAAGGCCCTTCCACAGTCAAGTCAATGAAAATTAAAGATAGAGAGGTAGCGTGAGAGAGTGAAGACTCTAATATGTGGTGTCTATCTAATGTCTAAATAGGTGGTCCTCAAACGAAGAATTAATTGGGATATGACACGTTTTCAAGAAAATGTTGGGCTGACATTTCTTTAAGGTGTAGAAAAATGTAAAGCAAGTTGGATCATTATTGGTTTTGTCTTTGAAGTTGTAGAAAGTAGGGGAAAGTATGAGAGTGTGAAAGCATCCTATATGTGGACGGCTCCTCCTGTTTCTTCCACTTCGCTTTTGGATTTGTTTTATCTAAAAGCATGTGGACAGCTCCTCGTGTTTCTTCCATTTGCCTTTTTGCCTTGTCTGATGTTGGAACCCATTAACTGTTGAAGGATTAGTTACAATATAATATATAAGAAAGTTCACAATACAAAGAATAAATCCAAAGAGGCAGCACAACAACTCCAACACGGCAGGATCATTGTGACAGGTGAGTTAACCAAACACTAAATCACAAGGACAAATAGGACTGTCAATCGCTCTGGCCAGCAGCCACTTTGGCGGGCTGGGCTGAATTTTTTGGGCTGACAAATAGTTGGCCCAACTTAGCCCTATGCCCTTCTTAATTTTTTTTTAAATTAAATTGTTTTCTTTTAATAAATTAAATTATATTGTTAAATAATATAAATAGGCATAATTATATAATGATTTTCTTATGTAAAATTATATTTTTATTATAAAAAATTGACAATATATATGAGATTAAGATTAGATATCTAAAATCTAGTTTAATATTGCTAAAAAATTATTCAATTGTTTATTAATTTGATTAATAATATAAGATAATATTTATCTTGAAGTTTTATGTTTAGTGCTTAAATTTGAGTTTTTTTCATAAAAGATGGAAAAAATAATAAAATAAATTTGGTCCAACCCATGTGGCCTCCAATCCATTTCAGGTGAGCCCTAATAGGCCTGATTTTATTTCAGCTAGCATTTTAATTTAGAGTTCAGCTCGAACTTTTGGTTTTAGTATCACTCGATTACAAATTGTTTGATTATTTAATTGTATATTTTTTAAGTACAAATAACTCTCAATAATCAATAGTACAACTCTAACATTAACATAAGTACTTGAATTTACCTAGTGAAGATGATAAGGATGAGTGAGAATTTTTCTTTTTAAAAAAAATGTATTAAATTCTAGTAATTGCAGCTACTTCCTGGTATACCAAAACAACATTAACATTGGTGATTCAAAATACAAATTTAGAAAGAAAAAAAAATCGTTGTAAACCATTTTTCGCCACTTAGATATAATTAAATTTTGAACTATAAGATCTTAAAATGGCTATTATCTGAAGTGGGCTTAGGGTCCTTTACAGCTAATGTTTTTCTTCCAAAGTAGATACATTACAGGATTTCTTTTGGATGTTAGATGCTTAACCAAATATATTGAGATTACAGTTAAGGGAAGATGGCCGGACATATAAAACATTGAGCATCAACCATTTGTGGGAATAACCAAATTGGAGAAAAATCATTCAACTTCATAAGTTAATTGCTAGGTAATATAGTCTCAGTGCCCAACTGAAGCACAGGAACTTCCACCAGCTATCAATGCCTTTCTACTCTTCACACTCATTTCCTTAACCCTCTTTCTCACCTCACTATCTTCTTCCATCAAACATTTCACAGCCTTTGCTATCTCATCACCCTTCACAATGTCAACACTGTATCTTCTAGAGTCTAATTTCAACTCAAAAGCCAATCCCAATTCTTTCACTATCTGAAAAGCGTTGATTTGCTGTTCTCCATATAGTGGCCATGTAACAATGGGCACACCAAACCACAAACTCTCCAAGATTGAATTCCACCCACAATGAGACACAAATCCTCCCACAGCTTTGTGTGCCAAAACATCCACTTGTGGGGCCCACCCACATATAAACCCCTTTCCTTTAGTCCTATCCACAAACCCCTCAGGCAGTATTGTCTTGTGGTCTATGTTTTCAGTTTGGTTAGGTGTCTTATCTTCTGAAGCAATTCTGATGTACCATAAGAATCTATGCCCACTTCTCTCCAACCCCAATGCAATCTCTTTCAATTGAGGCACACCAAAGAAGCCTCTGCTTCCAAAACATAAGAACACCACAGATGATGGTGGCTGTTCATGAAGCCATTTCTTGATCTCATCATGCTGCCCTTCATTATTAGACTGCATATTGTTCTGATTCTTGTGGTTAATCAAGGTTCCCACAGTGTAAATAGGAGGTAAATTATCAGTTGGAAGTGAGCTAACAGCATGTGATTCCAAATCTAGAAAAGTGTTTACTAGAATACCTTTAGTTTCTTTGAACCTTCTACCAAGGTTGACAACGGAAATGTATCCACCTTCCTTGTTGAACGCAAAAGTAGGCAAGACATTTGCAGGAACTGGGTTGATGTAGCCAGGGATGATTGATTCGGATTCTGATTCCTCAAACTCTCCTCCTACTCGATCATGCCGACGGGGAAGGTAAAGCATGCACCCTAGAAAAGCTGCACTACTTGTGAAGAATAAATAAGATGGCACCGCTAGTTCACTAGCCACATCAATCATGGAAGTGCAGAACAAATCAACGACCAAGCCAAGGAGTTTTGGTGAATTGGGTAATACATGCTTGACTATGGCATCTTTGACACAAGTTTTGTGAGACGCTATGAAATCAGTTCTATATCTTTTTTTTTTTTAACATTGTTTTAGTTTTACATTATATTAATTAACATAGTTTAATTTTTATTATTTCAATATTTAAATTATACTAAAAGAATTTGAGTAAACCTAATAAAAATTAAATCAGGCATGAAACTAAAACAAAATATAAAAAAAAGTTGGGACAAGATATGGTAGTGTAGCATAGTCTCACCCTACAATAGGAAGTTTACAATACAAACACCAAGTCCAAAGAAGCAGCACGATGGTTATGACTTGCGAGTTAACCAAACACTAAATCACAAATAGGTTGACTGGTCTGATTGGGTTAACCTCTTTGGCGGGCTGAGCCAGGCCATTTTTTTTTTTAGCTAGCCCAGGTTGGCCCTATGCCCCTTTTTAAAAAATTAAATTAATTTTTTGTAAATAGAATTATATTGTTAAATAATATAAATAGACATAATTATATAATAATTTTTTCATGTAAAATTATATTTTTATCATAAAAAATTGACAATAAGTATTTATCTAAAATATAGTTTAAAAATTGCTAAAAATTTATTAATTATTAATTAATAATGTAAGGTAATATTTATTTTAAGACTTTATGTTTAGTTTTTTAAAATGTAGTGTTTTTTTCTAAAAAAAATAAAAAATTGGACCATCCCATTCTTCTCACAGGTCACTCCGAGCTTAGTCTCAATTTTATTTGTGCCAGCATTTTTATGACGTAACTCAAATTTATGGCCGAGTTACTGACCTACTAGGCCGGCCGGCCTGTTTTAACAATCTTAATCACAAAGTGGTTCGGTTGAACCAAAAAACGAGAGATATATTATAAAATGTTGCTCTTGTATTATATGTTGTAAACAATGTTTTGCCACATATATAATTAACTTTTGAATGATAAGATCATAAAATCACTATTATTTGAAGTGGGCTTAGGATCTTTTACCTCTTATCTTTTCCTTCCAAAGTAGATACATTATAGGATATCTTTTGGATGCTAGAGGCTTAACCAAACAGATTGAGATATTACTATCATTCAAGTGTAAGATATATCTAGAGAGAAGAGAAATTGAGCTCTAATTATATGTACAACCAAGGGTATGGAGTGAACACTGTAGCTCTTTGACATGAATATTATACTTTACAAATAAATTTATTAATTTATAATAATTTTTGACTTAATTACCTAAATATTACAATTTTAAAAAAAAACCATAATCAACGTGTGGGAACCACTAGATGCGCCAGTGGTTACACTATATGTCTACGTCGAACACACCGATAACGTCATAGCATGTCCTTTCTTGTTAAGAATAATAAAAAAAAAAGTTGCATTTAGTCAAAATTAGAAGTTAGTAAATTTGACTATAAAGGGACACGCCAAATGACTATTGGCGTGTCCCATTTGGATACGCCGTGTGGTCATTGGCGTGTTCGGTAACCCCTACATGTTTAAAAAAAAAAATTTGTTTTTAATTTTTTAGAAACCGTAATATTTATGTAATTAAATTAAAAAATGTGATGAATATGTTTGTTACTAAAATGTAATATTTATGTGAATGAGCATGAAGACAGCAGCTGCACTGCTATTTTCAACAATGACTTGAGCTGCGGTGCTGCTTAGAGATCAAGTGCTCTGAAGATCCCAGATGGTGCAACCCAGGAAGCCCTTCCATCATCATCACCCCCACAAATTTCTGCCCTCCCAACTTCACTCTCCCCAGCGACAATGGTGGCTGCAGGTGCTACCCACCTCACACCTACTTCGACCTCGCCATGCCAACGTTCCTTAAGATTGCTCAGTACTGTGCTAGAATCATCTCCGTCAGCTACCCCCGGTCACTAAATTTTCTTACAATTTCTCCGCTATGCAAGGTAGCAGAAGCAACGAACTCACTATGGCAGTCAGGGAGGTCGGGAAAGCAGCAAGATGCCTTAGAAAGAAAGGAAGATAGAGAAGGATTCTTTTAAATTATTTTAAGGGTTAAAACGGTGCGCTTTTTATAGTGAGTTATTATTGTGCCAACTATGACATGCGGCGTAGAAAATTAACCATGACGTCCTCACTTAATATGTCATATGAATTTTTTTTTTTCTTTATTAATTGGTGCTAAAAAATACGACGAAAAAAATATATTTTACTCAATAATCTTCAATGAAAAAAATATCAAATCTTAGGAGAAAACATAATCCTTTGATTGGCAGAGGCAATGGTAGGTCAAAGATTAAGTGGACCACTACAAATTCAGAAGGGATAAGACAAGAAAAATAAAATACCAAAGGAAAATTAAGCAAACATAGCAACTATGCCATAGATATTTTAGTCTTTCAACACACATCAAATATGAATCAATATTGTTGACAACATGTATCAACGGTCTTCTTAGAATACAGAAGGGGAACATGCAGTTAAGGGAAGATCGCAGGATAAAACATTGAGCATCAACCATTTGTGGGAATAACCAAATTGGAGAAAAATCATTCAACTTCATAAGTTAATTGCTAGGTAATATAGTCTCAATCCAGTGCCCAACTGAAGCATAGGAACTTCCACCAGCTATCAATGCCTTTCTACTCTTCACACTCATTTCCTTAACCTTCTTTCTCACCTCACTATCTTCTTCCATCACACATTTCACAGCCTTTGCTATCTCATCACCCTTCACAATGTCATCACTGTATCTTCTAGTGTCTAATTTCAACTCAAAAGCCAATCCCAATCCTTTCACCATCTCAAAAGCATTGAGTTGCTGTTCTGCATATAGTGGCCATGTAACAATAGGCACACCAAACCACAAACTCTCCAAGATTGAATTCCACCCACAATGAGACACAAATCCTCCCACAGCTTCGTGTGCCAAAACTTCAACTTGCGGGGCCCACTCACATATAAACCCCTTTCCTTTAGTCCTATCCAGAAACCCCTCAGGCAGTATTGTCTTGTTGTCTATGTTTTCAGTTTGGTTAGGTATCTTATCTTCTGAAGCAATTCTGATGGACCATAAGAATCTATGCCCACTTCTCTCCAACCCCAATGCAATCTCTTTCAATTGGGGCACGCCAAAGCAGCCCCTGCTTCCAAAACATAAGAACACCACAGATGATGGTGGTTGGTCATCAAGCCATTTCATGATCTCATCATGCTGGCTTTCATTATTAGACTGCATACTGTTCTGATTATTGTGTTTAATCAAGGGTCCCACAGTGTAAATTGGAGGTAAATCATCAGTTGAAAGTGAGCTAACAGCATGTGATTCCAAATCTAGAAAAGTGTTTACTAGAATACCTTTAGTTTCTTTGAACCTTCTACCAAGGTTGACAAAGGAATTGTATCCACCTTCCTTGTTGAACGCAAAACTAGGCAAGACATTTGCAGGAACTGGGTTGATGTAGCCAGGGATGATTGATTCGGATTCTGATTCCTCAAACTCTCTTCCTACTCGATCATGCCGATGGGGAAGGTAAAGCATGAACCCTACAAAAGCTGCACTACTTGTGAAGAATATATAAGATGGCACCCCTATTTCATTGGCCACATCAATCATGGAAGTGCAGAACAAATCAACGACCAAGCCAAGGAGTTTAGGTGAATTGGGTAATATATGCTCGACTATGGCATCTCTGACACAAGTTTTGTGGGACTCTACGAAATCAGTTATATATTTTTCAATAGACTTGGACATAAGCTCCAATGGAGGAGGCTCTACATGGGGAAGTTCAATGAAGCTTATATTGGCATGGGAGGCAAGCTTGGTGGTGTTCTCTTTTCCTGGATTCATGAGAAGAACAATAATTGACAATTGTTCATCTCTTTCGAGTAAAAGATTTGCAAACTCAAGTGTAGAAACGAGGTGGCCAATTCCAGGAGCTGGGATAAAGACTAGCTCTGCTTTCTTCATTTTTCTATTTGATGCATCCAATTTCTTTTAGGACCTTAACAAGAAGAGTACATCACTGTGAGTGGTAAGCTCTAGCAAGGCCCTTCCACAGTCAAGTCAATGAAAATTAAAGATAGAGAGGTAGTGGGAGAGAGTGAAGACTCTAATATGTGGTGTCTATCTAATGTCTAAATAGGTGGTCCTCAAACGAAGAATTAATTGGGATATGACAACGTTTTCAAGAAAATGTTGGGCTGACATTTCTTTAAGGTGTAGAAAAATGTAAAGCAAGTTGGATCATTATTGGTTTTGTCTTTGAAGTTGTAGAAAGTAGGGGAATGGATAAGAGTGTGAAAGCATGCTATACGTGGACGGCTCCTCCTGTTTCTTCCACTTTGCTTTTGGATTTGCTTTATCTCTAAAAGCATGTGGACAGATCCTCGTGTTTCTTCCATTTTCCTTTTTGCCTTGTCTGATGTTGGAACCCATTAACTGTTGAAGGATTAGTTACAATATAATATATAAGAAAGTTCACAATACAAAGAATAAATCCAAAGAGGCAGCACAACAACTCCAACACGGCTGGATCATTGTGACATGTGAGTTAACCAAACACTAAATCACAAGGACAAATAGGACTGTCAATCGCTCTGGCCAGCAGCCACTTTGGCGGGCTGGGCTTAATTTTTTGGGCTGACAAATAGTTGGCCCAACTTAGCCCTATGCCCTTCTTAATTTTTTTTAAATTAAATTGTTTTCTTTTAATAAATTAAATTATATTGTTAAATAATATAAATATTCATAATTATATCATGATTTTCTTATGTAAGATTATATTTTTATTATAAGAAAGTGACAATATGTATGAGATTAAGATTAGATATCTAAAATCTAGTTTAAATATTGCTAAAAAATTATTCAATTGTTTATTAATTTGATTAATAATATAAGAAAATATTTATTTTGAAGTTTTATGTTTAGTGCTTAAATTTGAGTTTTTTCATAAAAAATGGAAAAAATAATAAAATAAATTTGCTCCAACCCATTTGGCCCCCAATCCATTTCAGGTGGGCTCTAATAGGCCTGATTTTATTTGAGCTAGCATTTTAATCTATAGTTCAGCTCAAACTTTTGGTTTTAGTATCATTCGGTTACAAATTATTTTGTTATTTAATTATATATTTTTGAAGTACAAATAACTCTCAATAATCAATAGTAAAACTCTAACTTTAACATAAGTACTTGAATTTAGCTAGTTAAGATGATAAGGATGAGTGAGAATTTTTTTTAAAAAAAAATTTATTAAATTCTAGTNTTTTTTTAAAAAAAATTTATTAAATTCTAGTAATTGCAGCTACTTCCTGATAGACCAAAACAACATTAACATTGGTGATTCAAAGTACAAATTTAGAAAGAAAAAAAAAATCGTTGTAAACCATTTTTCGCCACTTAGATATAATTAAATTTTGAACTATAAGATCTTAAAATGGCTATTATCTGAAGTGGGCTTAGGATCCTTTACAGCTAATGTTTTCCTTCCAAAGTGGATACATTACAGGATTTTTTTTGGATGCTAAATGCTTAACCAAATATATTGAGATATACCTAATGGTATATAGTTGAGTAATACTGAGATCTTTTTTAAGGCTTATAATTTTCATGTTCGAACTTAAAGTCGTAGTCAAAGTGCCAATAAATAAATAAATAAATAAAAATAAAAACAGATTGAGATATTACCATCCTTCAAGTGTCTAATATATTTTGAAATAACAAAAAGAGAGAAGGGAAATTGAGCTCTATGTATGATAAACTCATTCATTGCCACTTTGTGATCTTTTAGGCTGTAATCTATCAACAAACATAATCTTTATGACAGCCTAACAATGAAAAGAAAAAGGACTGAAAGAGAAGTTGCAAAGAAAACCAAAAGCAAAACCAGGAAACACTCACTACAACCTAAACATATTACAAGTTATCACAAAATAAAGCCTATTTTTAAAACTTCATTATCTAATGCCTTCCTGACATAGCATCAATCAAGAGTCCAACTGAATCAAAGGAAGATCCACCACTAATCATTGCCTTTCTACCCTGCATACTCACATTCTTAACCTTCTTTCTCACCTCACTATCTGGCTTCATCACAGATTTCACTGCCTGTGCAATCTCCTCAGCTTTCACAATAGAATCACCACCAAACCTATAATCCATTCTTAACTCCACAGCCAATCCCAAATCTTTTGCCATCTGAAAGGCATTGAGCTGCTGCTCTGCATATAGTGGCCATGTAACAATAGGCACACCATACCATAAACTCTCCAAGATTGAATTCCACCCACAATGAGACACAAATCCTCCAACAGCTTTGTGTGCCAAAATCTCCACTTGCGGCGCCCACCCGCATATGAATCCCTTGTCTTTGGTCCTCTCAAGAAACCCTTCTGGTAGCACCTCCTTCTGATCTGTGCTCTCACTTGATGCAGCAATTTTCATGGACCATAGGAATCTATGCCCACTTTTCTCCAACCCAAGTGCAATCTGTCTCAACTGTTGCACACCAAAACTCCCCCAGCTTCCAAAACACAAGAACACCACAGATGATTGTGGTTGATCATCCAGCCATGTCATGATCTCATCATGCTGAGCTTGATTATTGGACTGCAAATGGTTTGGATTGTTCTTGTGGTTGATCAAGGGTCCCACAGTGTAAATAGGAGGTAAATCATAAGAAAAAAGTGAGCTAACAGCATTGAATTCCATTTCCAAAAAAGTATTCACTATAACCCCCTTTGTTTCCCTGAACCTTCTAGCATGATTGACATAGCAAATGTACCCACCTTCCTTGTTGAATGCAAAAGAAGGTAGAACATTTGCTGGAACGGGATTCTTGTAGCCTCTGATGTTTTCTTCAGGACCTGATTCTTCAAACTCTCTTACCACTCGATCATGCCGGTCCGGGAGGTAAAGCAAGAACCCTAGAAATGCTGCACTATATGTGAGGAGCATATATGATGGCACCCCAAGTTCATTGCCAACATCAATCATTGAAGTGCAAAACAAATCAATGACCAAACCAGCAACTTTTGGAGAGGTTGGCAATATTTGTTCAACTAAGGCTTCTTTGACACATGCTTTATGAGACTCTATGTAGACACTCACATAATTATCTACAGATTTTATGAAAAGATCAATTGGAGGAGGTTGAACTTGAGGAAGATCAATGAAGCGAATATGGGTATGAGAGGCACTGCTAATTAGGCCTGTATAGGCATCTTTGGTAAGATCGTTTGGTGGTCTTATGAGAAGAACTGTGATTGAGAATTGGCCATTTCTTTCAAGTAGGACTTTTGCAAACTCAATTGTTGAGACAAGGTGACCAATTCCTGGAGATGGGATGAACACCAATTCTGCTTTCTTCATCATTGTGCTAGAGTAGAGCTTGAGTGGTTCTGTTTCTCACTTTGTGGTTTAAGTGTTGGAGAGGAGAGAAAGCAAAAGAAAATCTTTAATAGGCGTAGCTGGTAACATTAAGTCCACACGTTTTCACCTTAGGGTCCCCGCACGTAGAAGAAGTGCAATTTTTCTGACCTAGAGCCAGTGGAAGTTCTAGAAGTGACAGATTGAGTGGGATATCGGAACTTTTCCAGCGAATTCTTTTTATTTCCCTCTCATTCACACAACTGTCAAACGGCAGTATGAATTTGAACAAGAAAGCAGCTTAAAATAGTAAACTACTTACACACTAATAATTATTACATTATCTTACACATTATAATCATGGCACCTCAGTAATAGAGTATTCAGTATTTCATTATGGAGACCGCTTAGTCAATCCGAATAGAACTGAGCCGGATGGAACATGACAACAACTTAATTTAACAAAATCTACTTAAACTTTAATTAAATTTCCTTAAATTTTTTCATAATATTCATGTACACCACACCTCATCCAATGTGAGATAGCATGATATTCATTACTATGTTACAAGCATTTATCTTGGGAAAATGATGTTTACATATTGATTGTGAGAAGTGTAGAAAACGTAAATCTTATAAAAAGTTTAGCAGATAGCAGTATAATTTCAGAAGGATCTAATTAAATTGAGATATTGTGTAGATGCAACACACGAGAGTAAAACCCATTTTTCGTCCTTGAAAAATGACATTTGTGACAATTTCATCCTTCAATTATTTTTAGTAACAATTTAGTCATTGAATGTTAATTGTGTACGCCAGTTTAGTCCTCTGCTAGTTTCTGTCGTTGAGCGTTGAGTAGGCCGAGGGACTAAACTGGCATACGGAATTAACATTTAATGACTAAATTGTCACTAAAATTAATTGAATGACTAAATTGTTACCAATACCATCTTTTAAAGACGAAAAATGGGTTTACTCTATTTTTTTTTTTCATAATCATTTTTTCTATTTTTCTTATAGTAACATCATTATAAAAAATCTTCAAATATGTCAAAAGTCCATCCAAAATTATTAATCATTGTAATTCAATTTTGTAGAACGATTATCGTGTTGTTATTGTCGTAATGACACACACGTCCACTTTCCAAGCTATATAGCAAAAGTCAAAAGCATTGTACCTAGAAGGAAAATGTGAAAAGTGAACCCCAACCAACAAAAGGTTGATATAATAGTTGATTAGGAGGGAGTGTTTCGTGCATTAGTTTTCTATTAGANACGTCCACTTTCCAAGCTACATAGCAAAAGTCAAAAGCATTGTACCTAGAAGGAAAATGTGAAAAGTGAACCCCAACCAACAAAAGGTTGATATAGTAGTTGATTAGGAGGGAGTGTTTCGTGCATTAGTTTTCTATTAGAGTCGTAGTACTTTATATATGTTCTTAAATAAAATAAAAATAATTCATTTTATGTATACAAAATTAAGAGTTTAAATTTTCGTATAATCGTATGACTATATATAAATAAATAAAATAAAGAGTGAGTTGGATTAGGTAAAAGCAATTTTTTGAGAGGAGTTGGTAGGTGTTATCCGAATCTCTTTCCTTTCAAAAAAGAAAAAGTGAATCCATGCGCACATATAATGTTGTAGGTCACTATTAAATGGCATCCACTTAATAGTGAGGTTACATTATATATTAACATAGTGAAAGATCACATGATTTATGTTCAATAAGAAAAAAAATTTATATGAAACAATTATAATATGTACAGTAAATCAATTAAAATGATAACTTAATTAGACATAAATCTTACCACCCATATAATCACTTATAAATAATAGCAACTTATATTTTATGCATTTGCATAGGATTCTATTTATTTAATATAATATAACATATGTTATATGTAGTGCGTACAAAAAGATTCTAATTTATTTGATTATTTTCCAATCGAAGGTCCACTTTTGTTGACCAAAAAAGGCTGATGTAAGTGTATACGTGGAATCCATGTGTGAAAGGTGAATAGTATATTCAATATCATGTCATGGAAGGATGGTCTGAGTGCTTTGATTTTTGGATTTTTAATTAGAAAAAGTTCTAAAAACTCATAACAACTATGTTTTTGTTACATTCTACCTCTTATGCTTTAAAAATGTAAGACAAACTTCTTTGAACTTTCAAAACGTGCATTTTACCCCCACGACCCTGACGTTCATCTATTAATAGATGGAAGAAGAGATTTGAATATTATAATTTGACTCCAAAACTCTTTAAATATTACTTTTTTATCTCAATTTTTATAAATTTGTTTTCATTTATACCCCTATAAAATTGCATTATAGCTCAGATTAATCACATCATATACACATTAATGGACGGAGGTCAGGGTTGGGCTGTAAAGTGCACATTTTGAAAGTTTAAGAATGTTTTTCTTACGTTTTTGAAGCATGAGAGGTAAAATACAACAAAAACATAGTTTAAAGAGATTTTTAAGACTTTTTTCTTTTTAATTTGATCTCTTTGAGTACTGTAGTCTCAGTCTGTTTATTTATATTAATCATTTGAGTTTCTAGAATGATCGGCGACTTTAATATTTTAAGTAAAAGTATAACAAAAAAATTAAGGAAAATATAAAAGTATATGTAATCATTATTTTTTGTTTTCTTGTCTGAGTATTTCGTGCAATATAATAGATGGTAGATTATATATTTTCATACTTTAATAACATTATATTCATAGTTATTTATTTTTTCATCTTAACAATTTTAGGACTTTTATAATTTAAGTTGACTTTATACCTTTAAAAATTACTGAAAACATTAAAAAAGAAAAAGGGTAAACTTGTGAGTCCTACATATTTAGTTTCCATTACAAATTATTTTGAGTCTTGGAGTATATCCCTTTACTTTGCATCTCGCATTAGTGGGTGCATTAGAANAAAAAAAAAATGTTTTGTTAATAATTTTCTGGATAGACATTTGTTTACTCCGTCGTAGAATTCCAAACATATCAATAACGACCTATCCCATAATATTAAAGTAACTTATTTTTACTATCGTATTTTCAACCAAATTCAACTATGTTTGGTTTTCTAACAACATCAATGAGAATGGACCATGTTTATTATAAAACCTTTCTCTCTTTTTGTCTTTGCAGCTGTTAGGAAAGTGATGTGAACAGAATCCCATGAAAGGTGTGGAATCATTACTTTATTTCTTGATCAAATTGACTTTTCTACTACTCCAGGCCATATTTTTGTAAAATATTCAGAAATTGTTAATTGTATTATTATACTCTACTATCATTGATAGAAACAAATTATTGAAACTTATTTTTAGATTTTATGGCGGCAATGATATTGACGTACTGAATTTAACTATAAGTTTGTAATCGATTAATTCTCATATCTGGTAGTAGTTAATTTACTCTCTTTTTCTTTTTTGCTAGTAAATAAATAATGAGTATATTTATAATTAAGAAAATAGAGATTCTATTATACTACATGAATATGCTATATTACACTAACGTGACAAGTATATGTAATTTTTATATTTTATTGAATATAAATATAAGAGTAAAACCCTTTTTTAGTCCTTGAAAAATGTAACTACTGACAAATTCATCCTCTAAAAAATTTCAGTGACAAATTGGTCATTGAATTATTATTCTGTTTGACAAATTAGTCCTCTGGTACTTTAATGGGAAAAGTTCTGGACTCCTGTAGACCCATTTCCTAAATTTTTTTTACTGATCTTGCCTAGCTATGTTTAAGCCCTCTTTTTCTCATTCAAGTCCTCATTTTCTTTTCACTGATCTTGCTTACCAGAGGACTAATTTGTCAACAAAATAATAATTCAAGGATCAGTTTGTCACCGAAATTATTTGGAGGACGAATTTGTTAGTGACTGTATTTTTTAAAGACTAAAAAAGAGTTTTACTCTAAATATAATTTATTTTATTTTCTCAAATAAACTTAAAAACAGTTAACTTGTACACATGTTATTCACATATTGGCTAATCTCATGTAGTATGACATACTACATAAATACCAAAAGTATCTAAGAAACCTCTGAAAGAAAATTTGAACTAACGAAGGGAGAAGGAGACAAGTTTTATAACTAGCAGTAGTTAATTTACTAAGTTAAAGAAAACTCAGAATCACTAGAGTTGTTTGAGAGGGTTTTATTGATGGACGTAGGTTAATTCCTTTCTAAACAACCAAAAGAAAAAAGGTGCATTCTATTATTTTTATCCTACATTAAGAATTGATTGCTATTACTTGAACCTAGACTTATAACCAATTTCCCACCCACCCAGACTCTTAAATTACAGAAATAAGATAATTACTCAAGTAGAAATTTACATAATTAATTATTCAAAAGGCAGGTACATCTAGAAGAGACACTTTTGTAAAGGTGTTTGTGGGATTATGAAAAAGATATAAAGGGCATATATTATAATTTATAAAATAAAATTATTGAGACAATTCCAAATTCATAATACTAGAATATAAACAAACAATAAAAGTCAAATATCACAAAAATTTATAATCTCCATACTCCATATTCACAGCTTTTTGACAGCTCTATTTTATTTTATTTTTATAGTAAAAGGTCTATTTCGTCTCTGAAAAATATATTGATTATCATTTTAATCCCAAAAAATGTTTAAAAATGATTTCCTCCATGAAAATGGTCATCTGTTTAATCTCAGTTAGTGAAACTAAATGAAATCTTATAGATGGCACATTAAATGTTGGTGTATAGTTAATTATTTATGTGACAACTGTAATATAAAAGTACAAAGTGTCAAAACGCATCGTTTTGGATAATTTAAAATTGGAAAAATAAAGGGATAAATTGCTGAAATGCCTTTTTGAGGTTCTAGTCCCTTCAGCTCTTTCTCTGAAACCTCAAAGTTTCTCTCGCTCTATTTGGAACCTTCTGTTCCCCTCTTTCTATTCTTCTATTCCTCTTCGGAAAAGAATCTCCACTGGGAGTAATTTTGATGAAATTAATAAATAAAAAAGAAGCTTTGATCGATTTTTGGGGTAATTGATTGAAATAATACATTTTTAGAAAGTATTTACATAAATGGAGCAGTTTCTAAATTATTTACCTAAAATTAATACTTTTCAATATTTTACTAATTTTTCATCGAAAGTGAAATGTAGAAAAAAATCAACAATAAACAGGTTTAGAGCTAAATCATATTTGTTGGGAACACGTTTTAAAAATAAAACGTGTTCACAAGGAACACACTTTTAGAGGTAAAGCATGTTCCTTTGGAACACTCTTTATCTCTAAAGTGTGTGAATTCACTTTCGTTAAAATATTCAAAAGTGTAATTTTTAAGTAAATAATTTGAAAATTACCCCATTTATGTGGCAAAAATGTATTATTTCAGTCAATTAGCCCGATTTTTGGGCATAGCTTGTTCTTTCGAATGTTTTTTTGTTTCTTATGATGATCAACTTTACTACTCTAGGAGAATTACTGAGCTTGTAGAACTTCAAAAATTTCTAAGTATGAATTCTCTCATTTTTACTATTGATTCTTTCTGTGCTACAAAATCTTATCCCTGTATATAGCTTTATGATGCCATGAATGTTGCTTGCACATTTGCTTATGGAGAGTTTGGAAATACTAATATCATTATATTTGCATGAGTGAATCTTTTACCCAGAAACTTAATCCTAGATTTAAAACCAAAATGCATAAAAAAAAATAGAAATTAGAAAAGGGTTTAACGGTTGAAAATAAAAGTAATTTGAATTTTCTAGAAGTTCTTTAGGATTCTTGGTTGTCGATTACTAGAAGTTATAAAAGTGTGTTAGTTTAAGAGATTTAGCTATTTATAGAAATTAGTCAGGGAAATGCAGACAAATTGAGTCCCACTACAAAAGAAATAGTGAATTTAGTTAAGTTCCGCTACATTGAAATAGCAGGACGCATCATCATTTCACAATTGATTAGCTTAAAAATCTAAAACGATCCCACATTTTAGAGGAAGTCCTGCTACTTTGTAAACAACGAGACTCCAAGGGTCACGCTATAACAAAGTAGTGTGTTTATCTCTCTTCTCTCTCTTTNGTCAGGGAAATGCGGACAAATTGAGTCCCACTACATAAGAAATAGTGAATTTAGTTAAGTTCCGCTACATTGAAATAGCAGGACGCATCATCATTTCACAATTGATTAGCTTAAAAATCTAAAACGATCCCACATTTTAGAGGAAGTCCTGCTACTTTGTAAACAACGAGACTCCAAGGGTCACGCTATAACAAAGTAGTGTGTTTATCTCTCTTCTCTCTCTTTCTTTGTCTATCTTCTCTCCTCTCTCTTCTATCTTGCTACATTTGAAGTAGCGTGACTTGAAAAGATGGTGGGTCTCACTACTTCAATATAAAATGACTCAATAAAATTTGTTTTTTCTAAAGTAATGTGACTCAATTTTGTCCGGATCTCCTGAATATTTTATTTAAAAATACCCTAAAATGAGAAATAGTTTTCCAACTGCCCCTTTTATGCATTTTGTTTTTAAAACATCATTTTTTTGTTGTCATTTTGCCTATTTTTCTTTGTATGCCACAAGGAGAATCCATATATAAAGAGGTACCTAAAATAAGAAAACAAAAAGTAGAAAGGAGTAAATTATCTCTTTTGAAATAGGGGAAGTGGGGAGGGGTGGGAGAGGGGATAGATAAGGGGTTCAAGAAGAAACTCTTTTTCTTAGTAATTCAAGATATTTGCGAGTCCATTAACAGTTACTTGTATACTGCATTCTCCCCCTTTCTCTTACACTTTGTGATAATAAAATATACTTCATTACATTTTATTGAGAATGTTACACCATTAATTGGTATTCCCTCTTCAGTTTGTAAAAGATAGGCTTCATATTTGCTCCATTGCTCTATATAGGCCCATGATTGTTTAGTTATCAATTTGATTATGGCTCCTGCACACCTACTTTGGGGTTGATGTTGTTGGAAACATATTGTTACTGTATACAGGTATCTAAATAGAAGAAGTTGTTAGCATTTTACTGTTGACTATGTCCCCTCCACTCCTTTTACATAGCGTGAAATTCATCTCTGGTTATCGCCATTGAACATCCACCTACAAACCTACTATGGTGTTTATTTGAGCACTTTTTGGGGATGCTAGTTCTATCCACGTCAATCGTAACCCTTGGATAATGGTTGCATGGAGATTTCAAAGTGTCTTCTACTCTAGGTGTGAAAATTTGCCTGATAAGGCTCGAATTGTGGATTCATTAGGAGGGGTAAATCGGGGACTGCACTCTTGCTCTTTGCTTCATCGCTAAGGAGTGATTATTGCGGTGAAATTTTGAAAATCTCAAACATTTCTCTTACATGGTGTTTAGTATAGAGAATGAAAGTTTTATTCTCGAGAAAATTTTATTCCCATCCTCTTAAGTGAAAAAGTTTTATTTCCACTTTCAAGTAGTGTTTGGTATATGAAATGAAAGTTTTATTTCCACCCTCGATCAAGTGGAAAAGTTTTATTCCCACTCTCAATTAATGTAAATTTTCTTTATCATGTATCTTTTATGTCTGAGAATGATTTTTTATCTTTTGTACCGAGTGTAAAAAATTTTGATTCTCATACTCACTTTCCCAAAAATGTTAAAATATTTCTGATGCCAAACATCACTCCAATGTAAAATTTCATTCCCATATATTCTTTAAGCTTGGGAATGATTTTTTTTTTTTTTTTTTTATCTTTTAACAAACGTTGAAATTTTTTTATTTTCACCCGTACTTTTTCAAAAATCTTAAAACATTCCTTATATTATATCAAACACTACTTTAAGAAATTAGTAAAAAAAAAATAAAATTGGAATGTAGGGTCCAGTCCCCTTAAGATCCATCAGAGATTTCAGATGTTAGACATTGGTTGGGCCACAGTTGCAATTATGTTGTGAAAATTGCGGGAGAATAAACTAATAGCATACTGCAATTATGAAAAATCACAGTGGTGTTGTGTTGACCTCTCAAACTGCGATATTGTAGGTATACTTGAGGTTGTGAAGCGCAATTGAAAACTATGGACAATGGTTTAAATTGTATAATTTTAACCTAGTTAAACACAAAAGTTATTAATTATTTAAGTGTTTGATATATATTGAGTGACTTAATTTTTAAAATTTTTTACAATGATATTTAATTATTCGGAGATTCTATGATACTACGTAAGTATGTCATACTACACTGATGTGGCAAGCATACATAATTTTCATATTTTATTATATATAAAATATAATTTATTTAATTTTTTAAATAAACTTAAAAATAATTAATTTGTACACATGTCATTCATTTATTGGTTATTCTTATGTAGTATGACATACTACATAAATACTCAAAGTATCTAAAAAACCTCCTTAATTATTTCTTGTCGGACAACATGAGTTGTTTGATTGATAAGAATCCAAACATTTTACATCGTTTGTAAAGTTAAGTTTGAATCTCACTGCTAATCGTCTTTTGTAATAAGCAATTGGTAAATATTGTAAATTTTCACTTAGACCAATAACATATCTTAGCCTTAGAACGGGATAGCGTAATACACTTATACAAAAGAAACAAAAATCATTTCTTCAACTTGGCGTTTGGTAAAATATCTTCTCAGAGTTTCCACTTGTAGCAGTGTAAATGATGCAACCAGCCTAACACAAATGTGACCAATAACAACCCTTAAAAGAACTCTATCCTATTGCAATTGGGACTATCACTTCTCCATGGCTTCCCCTCTTCTTCCTCTTCCTCTCTTACCACCAAACTTACCCTCTCACAACCACCTTGACACCAACCCTTCTGTTAGCCATTCTTTCTTAACCATCATCTCACCTCCGAACCAGAAACCCAAAACCCCCACCATTCGCTCTCGTCTAAGCAAACTATGCCAAGAAGGCCAGCCCCATCTTGCACGCCAACTGTTCGACACACTTCCTCGCCCAACCACTGTTCTCTGGAACACTATTATCATTGGGTTCATCTGCAACAACATGCCCCACGAAGCCTTATTATTCTACAGTCAAATGAAGTCTACCGCAGGTACTAATTATGATTCTTATACCTATTCTTCCACGCTCAAGGCCTGTGCTGAAACCCGCAACCTTAGAGCTGGTAAAGCTGTGCATTGCCATTTTCTTCGGTGTCAATCCAATCCCAGTAGGATTGTGTATAATTCGCTCTTGAATATGTACTCTACTTGCTTCAGCACGACGAATGAAATGAGTACTAGTGTGGATTTTAGTCGTTCCAGCAATGATTACGTGCTCAAGGTGTTTGATGTAATGCGTAAGAGAAATGTTATTGCCTGGAATACCTTGATTTCGTGGTATGTGAAGACTGAAAGACACACAGAAGCAATTACCCAGTTTAGAAAAATGATGAAAATGGGAATAATACCAAGTGCCGTAAGTTTTGTCAATGTCTTCCCTGCTGTATCGAGTGGAGGGGATTATAAGATTGCTGATGTGTTATATGGGTTGCTGATAAAATATGGCAGTGAATATGTGAATGACTTGTTTGTTGTGAGCTCAGCTATATTTATGTATTCTGAACTTGGTCGCTTGGATTATGCAAGGAGGATGTTTGACCAATGTTGGGAGAGAAATACAGAAGTTTGGAACACTATGATTGCTGGGTATGTTCAAAATAACTGTCCTGTTGAGGGAATTGATATTTTCCTTCAAACCTTGGAGTTAGAACAGGCTGTTTGTGATGATGTAACGTTTCTTTCAGCAATAACAGCTGTTTCGCAGTTGCAGGAAATTAAAATGGCTGAACAGCTACATGCATTTGTTCTAAAAAGTTTAGCATCTTTACCAATTATTCTTCTCAATGCAATTATTGTTATGTACTCAAGGTGCAATTCTATTGATACATCATTTAAGGTTTTCCATAAGATGCTTGAAAGGGACGTTGTTTCATGGAATACCATAGTTTCCGCTTTTGTGCAGAATGGTTTGGATGAGGAAGCATTCATGCTTGTCTGTGAGATGCAGAAGCAAGGATTTATGATTGATTCTGTGACTTTGACTGCCCTTCTTTCAGCAGCATCTAATCTAAGGAACAAAGATATTGGAAAGCAAGCTCATGCTTATCTAATTAGGCATGATATACAGTTTGAGGGAATGGAGAGTTATCTAATAGATATGTATGCAAAATCTGGCTTGGTTAGAACTTCAGAATGGCTATTTGAGCAAAACTGTCCAAGTGATAGGGATCAGGCCACTTGGAATGCTATGATTGCTGGTTACACCCAAAATGGGCTCAACGAAGAAGCCTTCATCATTCTTAGAGAGATGCTAGGGCAAAATGTAGTACCTAATGCAGTGACCTTAGCATCGGTTCTCCCAGCTTGTGGTTCAATGGGAAGCGTAGTCTTTGCCAGGCAGCTTCATGGATTCTCCATCCGTCACTGCTTGGAGCAAAATGTTTATGTAGCAACTGCTTTAGTTGACACATATTCCAAATCAGGTGCAATCAGTTATGCTGAAAATGTGTTTACCAGAACACCTGATAAGAATTCAGTTACATACACCACAATGATTATGGGTTATGGTCAGCATGGGATGGGTAAGAGAGCACTTACTTTGTTTCATTCTATGCAGAGATGTGGCATTAAACCTGACGCAATTACTTTTATTGCCATCTTGTCCGCTTGTGGTTATGCTGGTTTGGTTGATGAAGGTCTTGAGATATTTGAGTCTATGGAGAAAGTATATACAATCAAGCCCTCAATTGAACATAATTGTTGTGTTGCAGACATGTTAGGGAGGGTTGGGAGGGTGGTTCAAGCCTATGAGTTTGTCAAGGGATTGGGTGAAGAAGGTAATGTAATAGAAATATGGGGTTCACTTCTTGGGGCTTGCAGAAATCATGGCTACTTTGAATTGGGAAAAGTTGTTGCTGAGAAGTTGCTTAATATGGAGAAAGAAAAAGGGATGGCAGGCTACCATGTTTTGCTGTCAAATATGTATGCAGAGGAAGGAGAGTGGGAAAATGTTGACAGAGTGAGAAATCAAATGAAGGAAAAAGGTTTGCATAAGGAAACAGGATGTAGTTGGGTAGAGATTGCTGGGTTTGTGAACTGTTTTGTATCAAGAGATGAAAAGCACCCGCAAAGTGATGGGATATATAATATCCTTGATAATTTGACTATGGAGATGAAAAATGCAGGTTATAAGCCATGTTACAGACCAAATTTAAATCAGAGCTTGAGATCTAACAATGAAGGGAATAATTTAGAACATATTTTGTTAATGTGAGCAGTTGATAACTTCCTGATTGGGCAATACTGGAGAAACCATCTGCCAACCTCAGCCTAGTCATTCCACTATTTAAAGGATTGACTATGTAACTGATAATGGTTTCATAATTTGCACTAGTTTATCCAGTGTACAGTCAACTAGGAATGCCGGTTATAAAAACTTAAGCAGGCTCGTCAATCATTTGAAGCAGATTATCCTTGACAGTTGCGACAATCCATTCATGTATATTATGATTGTGCAGTGGAGTAGTGGAAACTGAGCCTGGGATGCTTATATATTGGTTCAGGCTGTCACTAGTCTCTGCCTATATATGTCCATACATAAAGGTGCACTTGAGTACTGGAAGCTCAGGCTGGGGAGGTTATATAACTGTGCAGTTTATAATTGATTCAGACCTGACGAGGGGAGGTTATATAACTAAGCTGAGCAAACTTGAGAAGATGACCATTCAGGTTAGTTTAATTTATTTTTATGTCTTAAGTTGATATCCTGACTTTCTATTTTGCTTCTTAGCATAAATTATATCTGTTCATTTCTTTTCTAATATTATAATTCTATTGATCATAGAGTTGATGGAACGGCATATATATATATATAGATATTAGTTGTTATTCAACTCAACATCTTAGTTGATTTAAAAATTATAATCTTCATATTTTATAATTACTGTCCATCTGTAGCTTGATTAAAACTGTTCTTTCTTTTAAAATATCAAAATATACACAAACAATTGATATAAGGTTCTAAAAGGTAAATCCATAACCCATGGAAGCATATTCTGCAAATTGAGCCGCTCAGATCCTAATCAGAGGGCATCAATTTCAAAATACAAGAGGTTCAATGATTTAAGTGGTTCCATTTAGTATCGTAAATATGTGAATTATGTCTTCAGTGTCAAGTAATTGATGTATTTGCATTCAAATTATAAAAGAGACTATATTGCTTACAAATTTTCCTTTCAATGAATATTTGCTTACTAATTTTAGTGGGAATCTTATGAAGACAAAAATTCGGATTATACTTTCAAATGTTAAAATGTATGATGTATCTTAAAGGAGATTAAAAAAAAAAAAAAAGAAATCTTCTTTAGCTTATGTAAATTTGATTAGTAATAGTGTTATATTTATCCTTTTTCCAAAACAATGGTGTTATATTCGTCAAGAAATATAACTTCTTCGGCATTATTTGCTAGTTGTGATCTTGAAGTCTTGAGGATATAACAATCTGTAATCACTATATTATGGTGGTATTAATCCAGGGCAAAAAGATAAATCTGGAACTTTTGTTGCAGCAGAAATGTATCAACTAGTTAAATAAATTTCTATTGACTTGTTAAAATATATGATCTTATATAATAATGATTAGAACGTAAGGAGTTTGTCATTTAATTAGTAAAATTTCACATGTGCATGTGTTGTTTATTTAAATTACCGGGTGTGTACTGTTTCTATAGTGCCATAATATTCTACATTGAGACATGTGGGTGTAGGAGAAATTTGTTATTTTACAGAGACTTGGAATAGTTTATCCATAAAAAATAGAAAATATACCTGGTTCATACATGTTTGCTTTTGTAATTTACTTATTTTTCATTTCATCATTAATTGATATTGTCCAGATGCAGAAGGGAGCATATTCCCTCCCATTGCTTTACATTGGTGGACTCAAGTAAGCCATCTTCCTTTGTGCTGTAAGATTAAGTTGTTGCGTCAACAGGTATGCTGTTTTAGTTGGGAAGACATTTCATAGAAATGGAATTATAGGGGCAGAATTTATGTAACTGAATCCATTATGCGATTTAATTTTTGACCTATTTAGTCTCTGGCTTTGTTGATCTACATGAAAAAGTTTCATGTTGTGCATTCAGGTCTGCTGTAGTACTTTCACTAATTTTACTTTATTTGATTAATATTATATTTATCCAAATTTGCTGGATGGAACCAGAGTGCTTTATCATTCCAATATTTTAAGTTGTCATAGTAGCACACTTTTGAGTTCTAATAAAATCACTATTGCATATTATTATCTTACCTTTTGTTTTTTCTTCTAAAGTTGAATTAACTTTTTCGTTCTCATTTTTTGATCTCCACAAACAGTAATTGCTTCTGTTACTTCGTTGAGATTTAAATATCCCTTGTCCATGAATTAAATAGTAATCAAAAGCTCCCTCTAAGGTCAAGCCTTTCATTTGGACAGCGGTGCTTAATAGGAATAATACTAATGATATGTTGTAGTGTCAGAGAAGACACAAAGCTCTCTCCCCTGACATGTGTTATGTGTGGTGCTTGTTCTGAAACTGCTGCGCACTTGTTCTTACATTGTACAGGAATAATACTAATGATATGTTGTAGTGTCAGATAAGACACAAAGCTCTCTCCCCTGACGTGTGTTATGTGTGGTGCTTGTTCTGAAACTGCTGCGCACTTGTTCTTACATTGTACAGCAGCCATTTTATTTGGATTATTCTGTTTGGTATTTTTGGAGAGTGTTGGGTGTGTCCCTCAATTTTGGAGCAGTTTCTGTTGATTAGTTTTTGTGGTTTTGGGAAGAATAAGGAGGGTAAAACCTTATAGTGTTGTGTTATTTATGCCGTTCTCTGGTATATTTGGTTGGAAAGAAATGCTCGTATTTTTAAGGGAACTGTATTGTAGTTAAAGCTGTTGTGTGACAAGATTGTTTTCTTGGCTTCTGCACAGTTCACGGTCCTTTTAAGGGAGTTCCTTTGATGGACACGGCACGAAACTAGAGGGCCTTTTACATTGATGCTTTCTTCTCTGTTGTTTTCTCTTATGTGTTTTTTCATTTTCTCCTAGAGTATTATCGCTTATCCTCTTAAATTCTTGTACTCTTCCTTTCTTAATACAATTGTTCTTTTATCAAAAAAAAATTGTTGATAAATTTATTCACTTTCTTCATTAAAAAGTATGAAAGAAAATTCTCAACTTATAAATGTTATCTTCCCACATCCTGTAAGTATTTTGTTTGGCATAAATCAGGGACACACTTCAGTGTTTTGTCAAATGCTTTTACTAAGTAACGCTGCTTATGCATGAGTAACAGAGTGGGAAGAAAAGCAGAGCAAGGATATTTTAGTCCTTGTCGTGGGTTGTACTTAGGAAGTTAAGCTTATGTTCGTGTTATTTAGGTTTTTATTAAGCCTTTATTTCATTGTTCAAGTTTTTTCCTTGAGGGTTTCTTTATTGGTACATAGTTTTCCTTGTGGGTTTAATAGTAGTAGAAAGTGTCATTCCTCATAGAATTAGGGTTATATTGGTAATCCTTGTGGGATAAATTGTAGAATATCTATTTAAAAGGTTGCCTATTCTTTCTTTCTATTTATCTCTTGAACCTTGAAGATAGATTTCTGGGCTTTCTTTCCTGCAGCAATTTGGTATAACACCTGACTTCAATTTGTTCAAGTCATAGCAGCCCATAGAGTTAGTTCCCAGACATACTGAAGCACAAGAGATAGCTGAGATGAGAAGAATGATTGAGCAGCTTATGTGAGCAGTGAGAAACCTACACAGAGCTCAATTTGAACTTTGAAGCTCGGGTAGAGGTACTAGAAGGTGGTCTGGAAATTCTAGACCTACAAGGAGGAGATATTGAGGATGATGAAAAAACCCTTGAAAATAGTTGTAGATTGGAATTTGCCTTTAGTCTATGATGTTTATTCAGAGGATGTATGGGAAGATTCAAATATTTCTAAATTGAATGTCCTAGCCAGAAATGATGAGTAAATAATGTATGCAGATGAAGGAAGCTATTTGCAATTCAATTGAATGTCCTATCTGACTTGTATTTGATATAAAGCCTTGTATAACATTTCAGAAAGAGATAGAGAAAACTTCTGCAGTAAGCTTGTTGCAAGCTATTTTTGTTCATCTCCTTTCCCTGCATCTTCTTCCTCTATTTTTGCAAGAAATTGATCATATCTTGCAGGATTTACAAAGCCAACAACGCATGTTAGAGGTTAGATTCTTATCATCATCAATGTATTCAGGCCAAGCTGCAAGGAGTTTCCCTATGAATTCTGCTGTCTCTGCATGGAGGGCTTGCCTTTCATCAGACAAGAGAGATAGCTAGTTGATGTGCGTGTAAGCTGGCTCGGACACCATTTAACCACCCATCCAAAAGAATATTACACTTTTCTTTGTCCCTCGGAATCCTTTTCCCCTTTCTTTTAGCAACCAAGATATCCCACCCACTATTGAAACACTTTCTGTTGTTGAACCACAAGAACAGATGCTTTGCTCTCAAAATCTGGAGAAGCAAGCATATCTCCAATGATTCCCAACTCTGAAAATTCAGTCCAATCTTGAGTTCCGGCTAAATGAGGTAAGTTTAGGTCATGCCGTTTCCCAACTATAAAAAATTCATGCTCCTTTGCCATAGCACGTAGAATAGAAGACAACTCAGGTCCATCCTGTACCGTCAGTTTTTGGTAATTTACATTAGAAACAAACTGTGCTCGCTGAACATCTTTCAGCAGTTCCTGTTCAAGCATATCACTATCCATGTTTTGAGTTGCTGCTATGTCATAAGTACCAACAAGGTGGTATACAACTAGGTCAATCTTAGGGTCCATAGTTGCCCGTCTTGCTAAGCACAAAGCTTCGCAATCATCTTCTCCACCCAAAAACACCATAGCTAACCGGCATGTTGAATTACTTGATATGGAAGCACGGCTCACAAGAATTGCAACTGAGCATGGAGCCTTTTCCAGAACCATAGAATTTAGATACCTTATGTTCTTGTTATCGTCTACAATTTCACCATTTTTGGACCATCTCTGATGGAATGGAAGAATTATTACTGATGAAAGTTTGTCTAATGCAAGGTAACAAACATCTTCATGCATTAGGGCAACTGGAGATATTGCTGTATAAGTGTTTACTGTCGCAACACCTAGGTTTTCTTGTTCATAAAGGCTAAAAGCAAGATTGAGATTCTCTGAGTAAGAGTTGAATGAACCTCCAGAAACCGCGCCTTGAAGACGATGAGAAATAAAAATTGGTGACAACCGGCCAACAAGCTCAACTAGATGTAAGGCATCCATGGTGATAGGATTGTCTATTGTTGGACAAATGATATCAAGGACATTGATGATGGGAGAGATGTGGAATTGTTTATGAATGCAGCATAGCATCCGAAGCTCTGTGTTGAGCTTTGAATTCATAATATTTCTTTTCTGGAAGCCTGCATATTTTCTGGAAGGATCATACAAATATTTCACGGTCACTGGCACAATGCTTGCGATGATCATTATGCTGACCATCAACGTTCCATAAGTTTGGGCATTGATATTCTGCACAAGTATTTGATCAAACAGGCACACAAACTTAAAAGACCAATTAAATAATTTAGTAAGCTAAAAAATGTCAAGAGTAATGATATATACCCAAACTAGTTTAACTCAAACTATGCAACGCACCATAGTTGTGGAATTTTGTGGCATATATCGAAAGGCTGAGGAGGAATTAAAGAGTACCTTTTTATCATACATGGCATTATATGAGCAGACTTCCACTATGCCTTTGCAGTTCAAAATTATGGCAAGAGCCAAAGCATCTTTTTTAGACATCTTGCAGTAGAGTGAAGGTATCAAGCATGCTACTATTTTGACTAGATGGGCACCCAAGATAAAGGCACCAATAATCCAAATTGATTTTGTTGTATACTCCAATGAAAGATCTGCCTTCATCACACAAGTAGTCACAAAGAATGGCAAAAGGAACCATGTACCAAACAATTCAAGCTTCTTAACCAATGCAGATCCTAATGGAGCACCTCCAGGGACAGCCAATCCCAAGATGAAGGCTCCTAAATAGAATTCTTGATCCAAATTTATTGCAACCATACCCATACAAAGAAACATTCCAATAATAGTATAGATGTAAACTTCTTTCACAGGTCTTCCTTCTGGTGTATGTCTGATAACCCAACGCATCGCCGGACGGCATAATAATGGAATGAGCACAAAAAATGCAAACAATGATACAATGTTTATAAGAATCTTTGATTTCTCATCCAAACGCCTCACTATGCCAGTGCCTAGACTTGTAAAACATGTGCTCAGCAAGTCACTCACCAATGCTGAGGATAATGCTAGTCTGCCAAGTTCTGAGTTTAATATTTTAAGGTCACTGAGGAGGTTGGCAATGACTGCAAATGAAGTTATACTGTGAGATATGAACACAACATATAGGTCTGCTACTTGTTTTCCAAGAACATTGAGTAACTGTGGCCAGAAGTAGAGAACAAATGAATAACCAAGTACCAAAGGAATTGCCGTTATTGTGAAGGCTATGGTCCATGCCCTTCTTCCTGTTCTGGTTATCATGTTAAAATCCATTTGAACACCAGCTAGAAACATGAAGATGGCATAACCAAGCGATGTGAATGTTGCTAGTATGTCTTGACTTCCATAAGGAATGAGCTCCTTCTTGTATTTGTTCAATGATCCTATGTGAAGAGAAGGACCTAGAATTAGGCCAGCCTGCAAATGGAAGTAATTTTCTCATACTTAATTCAATTGAAAAGCTTCCAATCTAACCGTTTCAATCTAACCGTTTGGATTTTCAAGTCCAGCGTTAAACGTAAGGTATATGATTCTAACTTCAGAAGAATGGAATGGAAGTTTTCAAACATCTATAAATAGGGGTTTACTAAGCTACACCCCCATTAAAGAGTTCCAGCTATGGTACCAATTGTACCAAATGTGCGAAGCTGATGATGTGGCACATCTCAGCAAGAAATTTGTGGGTTTTTTTTTTTTTTTTTACTATACAANTTTTTTAACTATACAAATTGCGTAGTTAACAGAATTTAAATTTGACAAAAAGAAATTCCAATGAAAAATATTAAACTTAGATTGTATCAACTTTGTAAATTTTACTTCGTTGTGTATAGTTCGGGCCACAAATTTGTTGCATTTTGAAGGCTGCAGGCAAAGTCCTTATGCTTACGGTGTTGAAATGTTATTGCCTTAAAAAATTTCCACCTTACTCTAACTTTAAGTATGTTTAATTTTCAAAAGAAATAGTAATCAACAAAGGAACAAGAAAATCATGTTTCATTGAAGAAAACATATAGAGATATATAACAAGGAAGGTACTCACAAGCATTTGTGAAACCAACAGAGGAAATCCCAAGTGCTTGAGGATTAAATGACAGAGCTGAGTGATAACAAAAATCACTATCAACTGTATCTGTAGCACTGGGATTGAAGATCTCATTGGGGGCAAGGAATTAGTGTAATTACCCCAAAATCCATCTGAATTTATGTTTGTTGGAAAATGCAGGCAAACTTCGTAGCTTGTAGAATTGGTGGTTGCACCGAGTTGTGTAACTTTATCAAACAATGTCTCATTTGCATTCATCTTGATTGCTCAAACCCAGTTCCCACAGAGAGATGAAGGAAAAATGTAATAGATTGAAAGATATAGGAAGGATTAAGGTGAATGAACACAATCCAAGGCTTTGATGTAAAAGATGTTGGGAATCAAATGGTAAACTAATTTTCAGTTGAGTCATAAAATGCAACAACTTTCTGTTTTTCTTTTGTGGTAATAACATGATGCTTCGGTGTGACTAATTGACTAATTTCTTTGCAAAGTAACAACTAATATGACCTAATCCCATAATGTAGTCATCAAGACAATCCCATAAGCTAACAGAAAACATTATTATTTTGAAGAAATTCTGAAAAGAGACCACTAATATAACAGATTCTATCATTTATTAGAAGTCTAGTTATTCAAAATACCACAATCCACATCCATAAATAGGATCACCTATTTTTGGTTTTTTTTTGGGTGGGGAAGGGTGGGGGCGGGTGGTTACCTGAGTAATGGGAGAGCTCGCTCTCTCTTAACAGGGTTGCAGATTTGACTCATGGCAAGTTTATCTCTACTTCTCACTTTCTTGTTAAGGTTTGACTCATTTAGTAACAGGTGAGTTGGAAAGAGCATTGAAGCAAGTCCATATTTTATCAGGTTAAAATAAGGTAAAGTTTTTCATTTTTAGCAAAAAATAAAAATTCATAAATAGACAAATCACACAAAGAGAATTAATGTTGACCAAGGTAATTTTTCCTATATTACATGACAACACATCATGCAATACATACACATTCATACAAGACCAAGTTAAAACCCAAAGAGAAAGCATATCTATTCATTCAAATAACTCTTTGTTAGGAACTTGAATCACGATCCATTTCAACAATTCTCGCAACGTAACTGCAACTGCAATTTAAAACCCTAATTTTTGTTTATAGTGCTCTCTTCCCAAAAATGAAGAGAGCAGAGCTGGTGTTTATCCCATGTCCCGGAATCGGCCACCTTATCTCGACGGTAGAGTTCGCGAAGCTTCTCATTAACCGTGATGATCGGCTCTCCATCACCTTCCTTGTCATGAAACTACCATTTGACACCAAGGTTGGTGCCTACACTGAGTCTCTTGCTTCCTCCTCCTACGGCAAACATGTCCGATTCATCAATCTTCACAAAGATAAACCTAACAGAGAGTCTCTTCCACGTTCCTTCTTGAAAACTTTCATTGAAAACCATAAATCCAACGTCAAAGAAGTTGTTTTTAACCTAACTAAGTCGAACTCGGCACCTGACTCGCCTCGACTCGCTGCCTTTGTTGTTGACATGTTTTGCACGACCATGAGTGATGTTGCAAAAGAGTTTGGGGTTTCTACGTTTGTGTTTTTCACTTCAGGTGCTGCGTTTCTAGGTTTGATGTTTCATCTTCACACCCTCAAGGAAAGAGACAACGTGGACAGCACCGAGTTTAAGGACAAGGATACTGAGTTGGAGATTCCGAGTTTTGTAAATCCTGTTCCTGCTAAGGTTTTGCCTTATGCGGTTCTAGAAAAGGAGCGGGTCTCATTCTCCATCCAATATGCAAAGAGGCTTAAGGAAGCTAAGGGTATTATTGTAAATTCATTTGAGGAGATGGAATCTCATGCGGTTCACTCGTTTTCGAATAGTGATCCCGTCATTTATCATGTGGGGCCAGTCTTAAACCTAAAGGATGGTTTTCAAAGTGGGTCCCAATTATCTGATGACGTCATCCAGTGGCTTGATGATCAACCTGAATCATCGGTAGTGTTTCTGTGCTTCTGTAGCATGGGAAGTTTCGATAAGGATCAAGTGAAGGAGATAGCACGTGCACTTGAGGAAAGTGGAGTCCGGTTCCTGTGGGCCCTACGGAAGCCCCCACCAAAGGGTACGATAGCACTGCCAAGTGATACGCCAATCTCGAAGAGATTTTACCCGAATGATTCTTAGATCGTACGGCTCAGATTGGCAAGGTCATTGGGTGGGCCCCACAGGTAAAGATTTTGGCACACCAAGCCATAGGAGGATTTGTATCATATTGTGGCTGGAATTCTACCCTGGAGAGTATATATTTTGGCGTGCCCATTGCCACGTGGCCAATCTACGCAGANCAAATTTTTTTGCCAAGTGATTACGCCAACCTCGAAGAGATTTTACCCGAAGGATTCTTAGATCGTACGGCTCAGATTGGCAAGGTCATTGGGTGGGCCCCACAGGTAAAGATTTTGGCACACCAAGCCATAGGAGGATTTGTATCATATTGTGGCTGGAATTCTACCCTGGAGAGTATATATTTTGGCGTGCCCATTGCCACGTGGCCAATCTACGCAGAGCAACAGCTAAATGCATTTGAGCTAGTGACTGAGCTGAGATTGAGTGTGGAGCTTGCCATGGATTATAGGGTGGAGTTCAAGATTGGAAGCAAGGCTATTTTGAATGCAGAGAAAATAGTAAAAGGAATCAAGGATTTGATGAAGGAAGAAAGCGAGATACGGAAGAGGGTGAAGGAGATGAGTGAAAAGAGTAGAAGCACATTGGTAGAAGGTGGATGCTCATACTCTTCTTTCGGCCATTTGATTGATGATATAATGAGTATGGTGTGAAACTGTTATTGTTTTGATGGTTAATGTAGCACCCTAAGATTAATGTGAAGCCCAATGACTTTAAGCTTATATCCATAACTTATGTAGCTCATGCACGGGTACGAAATGTTAGTACATCATTTTTTTTAAAATAGAAGTACATGTACGCTATATCATATATATATATATATATATATAATAAATTTTTTTAAAATTCTCTAAGTATTAAAAATATCAACTATTAATTCTTAGCAAATAAATAATAATTAACAAGTACTAACTCAAAATATAAATCATCAATCAAAATTCAAGTAATAAAATTCATCATATTTGATTAAGTATCATCAGTATATTATAAATATTTTTTAATGTATATGTAAGATAATTATGTGAATTATATTGTTTTTTCAGCTGAAATGCGCAAATCTTGGTAAACAGTATAAAATTTTCTTTTGGAAAATAATCCATGAGATTGTCCAATATAAAAATTATTTGACCAATAAAGTCTCTTTTTTTGGTATATTCCTAATTCTAAGGAGGCGTTAGGGTGAGGTCTGGGAGATGTTTTGGTGCTTTCTGGTGGTTGTTGTGTTGGTGAGGATGTTTTGAAACACTTTTAGAAGAAAAAAAAAAAAAGACGTGTTTCTTTCACTAGTACGTGTTTCGCGTTTTGAATATGTCTCCGAAATGGGTACGCGTAGTAAGGAGGCGTTTCGGTGCTACTTAGTCCACAACCCATTAACCGACATGGGGACATCATTTAAAAAAGGTTTATTGGATGGTTATAGTTAAATTTTTATAGTGTTGTTAATTACAAATGATTTCGTAAAACTTTTTATTTGTTTGGATTGTATTTAAGCAATTTTTTTTTAGTATATGATGCCAGGAAAATGTAAAATTTTAAACCCAAATCTTCTATAAATATTTACTTCACTTGTAATAGTTGAATTACTTAATTTGTAAGGCTTAAGTTTGATTTTTATTGCGAGCAATTCTTTTTTGATAAGCAATTTGTAAGTATTATTGTAAACTGAGGCATGTAGTATGTCTTAGCCTTAAAATATGATAATCTCTCCTCACTCTAAACTTTTTTGTATAAAAAAAATATTTTTTCATTAAACTATACCTAATGACTTAATATATAAATATTTATGTACAAGTTATTTTGAATTTCACATTTTATTTAAAATGTTTATATTCATATGACTATTTTATACTAATTATGTTCAACGTTACCTAATTATCCATTGTGAGATAGGTATATTAAGAAAGTGAAAAAAAAATATTAAGTGAGGGGAAAAAAAAAAAGTTTAATCGCACTTGTAAAACTTTGCTTACTTTTAGTGAGACGACCCTTTTTTTTATATTCGCGTGTTACGAGTTAAAATTACAATTCTTATTGAATTTATATATGTATATACCTTCCACATGTACTTATATGTATACTCTCTCTTTTTTTCATGAACATATATGTATACTTTTTTTAGTCATATATATATATATATATATATATATATATATTGCTTAGAATGAAAAAAAAAAAAAAACCAGAAAAGATAGCCATTTTAAGAACCTGCAATCTACTGTTGAATTATTAGGGATTGGTGCCAGCCAAGAATAGTAAATGTTGGCCAACCACCCAATGCCCGAGGTTGATGAGGACCATATGGATATGTCTATCCTCTTGGTGCAACCAATTTAGAATATGTTTGTTTTAGAATCTCTATGTTTTATTGTTTTATATGCTCTTGTTACTATCTTGGATCTAATCTGATATGTCTATGTTTGTTTTATATGCTCTTGCAACCAATTTATATGCCCATAAGGTTATATGACAATGCAATAAATACAGTTAATTTTCAACAGAGATGAAACAAATATCCACTAAACCACTTCAATAAAACATTCAAAACTTCAATCCCCATAGAAATTCAAGAAATATAGACGAATAATCTAACAGATACAAACAGCAAGACTTCATAAATTATGAAACAGATGGAAGACATAGCAATCACTTCTCAACAAACAACTCTAACAAATAGAAAAGAAACTAAACTGAAATGCTTAGAAAAAAGACTTAGACCATCAGTGATGAACATAGGAAGAAATGAGTCAAAATACAGCAGAGCAGGAAGAAAAAACTTCTTACAATGAGAAGCAAGTAGCAGACCAAGCAAACAGCTCACAATTGAGAAAAACCATATTTATAATAGAGAGTAGCCCTTAAAGATTGATTGCAAAATAACCCAACAAATAAGTTAAAATAGCATTCTCATACAGGAACAAAAGCCATACTCAGTAATAAAGGGTAGAAAATTTTAATTATGCAACTTTTGATAAGGTTTTCAGCAAATACCCTCACAACCAGAAGGCATTTCAGGAAAAAACAATCTATCCGAGAAAGAAACATATTTAAAATTCAAATACCTCACAACCAGGTCATATGTAAAGAGCATAATATGTTACTTTATCCAAAGTCAAAATTGACCACCAGATTTGGGTTTAAAATTTTATGTCTCCCTACCATCATATACTAAAAAAAAATATATGCTTAAATAGAATCCAAACAAATAAAAAGTTTTATTAAAATCATTTGTAATTAACAGCAACTATATATAAATTCAACTATAAACCATCCTTTACGATCAAGACAATAATAGTTTCATACCATTTATTTTATTTTATTTTTGATACTTTAACTACAACAAAAACTTCAAATATAAAACACATTAATTTTGAGAATTATTTTAATATCATTTTATCACATACCGTTTAGTAGTTCATACCATATTAATTATATCATCAATCAAACGGCCCAAAGAAGAGTGGGAGCATCCACCTTCTACCAATGTGCTTCTACTCTTTTCACTCATCTCCTTCACCTTCTTTCTTATCTCGCTTTCTTCCTCCATCAAATCCTTGATTCCTTTTACTATTTTCTCTGCACTCAAAATAGCCTTGCTTCCAATGTTGAAGTCCATCCTATAATCCATGGCAATCTCCACACCCATTCTCAGCTCGACCACTAGCTCAAATGCATTTATCTGTTGCTCTGCATAGAGTGGCCACGTGGCAATTGGCACGCCAAAGTATATGCTCTCCAGTGTAGAATTCCAGCCACAATGTGATACAAACCCTCCTACGGCTTGGTGTGCTAAAATCTGTACCTGTGAAGCCCACCCAATGACCTTGCCAATCTGAGCCGTACGACCTAAGAATCCTTCGGGTAAAATCTCTTCGAGGTTGGCGTAATCACTTGGCTGTGCCATTGAATTTGAACCCTTTGGTGGGGGCTTCCGTAGGGCCCACAGAAACCGGACCCCACTTTCCTCCAGTGCTCGTGCTATCTCCTTCACTTGATCCTCATCGAAACTTCCCATGCTCCCAAAGCACAGGAACACTACCGACGATTCAGGTTGATCATCAAGCCACTTGATAACCTCTTGGGACCCACTTTCGATACCACCCTCTAAGTTTAAGACGGGCCCCACAGGATAAATGAG
Organism: Cercis canadensis; assembly: GCA_003255065.1. Lineage (NCBI taxonomy): Eukaryota > Viridiplantae > Streptophyta > Magnoliopsida > Fabales > Fabaceae > Cercis > Cercis canadensis. The sequence goes on from QAOA01008633.1 coordinate 159,601, forward strand.
GGGTTCACAACTATCAGAAAATGAGTGAATCGCATGAGATTCCAGCTCCTCAAACGAATTTATAATAATACCCTTAGCTTCCTTTAGGTTCTTTGCATAGTTGATGAAGAATGAAATCCACTCCTTTTCTAGGGCCGCAGAAGGCAAAACCTTAGCAGGAACTGGGTTTACAAAACTCGGAATCTTCAATTCAGTATCCGAGTCCTTAAACTCGGTGCTGTCAACGTTGTCCCTTTCCCTGAGAGTGTGAAGATGAAGCGTCAAACCTAGAGCCGCAGCACCTGAAGTGAAAAACACAAACGTAGGAACCCCAAACTCTTTTGCAACATCACTCATGGTCGTGCAAAACATGTCAACAACAAAGGCAGCGAGTCGAGGCGAGTCAGGGCCCGAGTTCGACTCAGTGAGTTTAGACACAGCTTCTTTGACGTAGGGTTTCTGGTTTTCAATGAAAGTTTTGGAGAAAGAACGGGGATCAGACTCTCCATTAGGTTTATCGTTGGGAAGATCGATGAATTGGACACGTTTGGTGAAGGGGGAGGAAGCAAGAGACTCAGTGTAGGCACCAACCTTGGTGTCAAATGGTAGTTTCATGACAAGGAAGGTGATGGAGAGCCGATCATCGCGGTTGATGAGAAGCTTCGCGAACTCTACCGTCGAAGCAAGGTGGCTGATCCCGGGAGACGGGACAAACACTAGCTCTGCTCTCTTCATTTTGGTTAAGAAAGCACTATAAACAAAAATTAGGGTTTTAAATTGCAGTTGCAGTTGCTTTGGGAGAATTGTATTTGAGCTTGGTCTTATATATATATGTGTGTGTTTGTGTGTGTGTGTATGTATTCTGTGAAGTTTTGTGATGTTAGAGTCGTGTAAGGTATATATTAATAATAAAATGATAAGAAAAGTCTTGGGAACCTTCGAGGCATGGGAATTGCAAGTGATCTCATGGCTCTGCTATTAATTTGGGGTTGGATATTATTAATGTTTTTCAGAACTAGAATGGAATTGTCTTTATCGGACAGTTTGTGATAAGGGGCATGTGGTTTTGCAGGTTCACATCTGTAATATAAGATGGGTTTCAATGAGAAAGTTTCTAGAAGGTTATGCAAACAGCCAAAAATTAATGAAGAGTATTCTTGTGGTTGAGAAAAGCCTGAAAGGAAAGTTGAAGAGCGTGTCTAACTTTTATGCAATAATTGTTATTTTTAAAGCAGGAAAGTTCGTTCTCAATTCTAAAGAAATTGGACTTTGGGTTGCTCAAAGTGGTGGGGTTGGAACTCTAGATTATGCAATAATTTTATGGTTGTTTTTACTTTAACGCAATTTTGGATGTTATAAAAGTTTGGCTTAAACGAGTTTAAAGGGCATTTGAACAATTTGATCTCCTATTTCTTATTTAAAGAGCATTTGACAAATATATTCTTTTTTTTTTTTTAGAAATAATAATTTCTAATAATATTATAAATGTGTTTGGTTGGCCTTAAACATTCATAGAAATATTAGATAATGTTTTTTGAGAATCTTTTATTCTCACGTCTAGTTCTAATACAATTTTTTTAAGAATCTTTTCATTTTTTCAAAAAATATCCCTATCTATTTAAATATATATATATATATATATATATATATATATATATATATATATATCTATCTACACACTCCTTTAAATAAGCAAATCAACAAGTTTGCCCACCCAAAAACAAAGAAAACAAATTTTGGCTCATCATCTCCAGCAAGAGCAAGGAATTTCCATCAATTTTTTTTCTTTTATCTGTAACCGATAAAATATTCACATGAGTGGGTGTAAATATGTAAGCTAGATATCCCACATTTGATAGAAAATAAAAAGAAATGTGAGATCTATATACTTAGATAATCTATTTTTGGTCTTAGCCTTTGTTGCCTGGCCAATTTTTTCCCTTTTTTTCTCATTATTTTTTGCAAATAAACCTCTATTTTACTCTTTTTATTCATTGTCTATTATGTTCATATAGTTAAATTCTTCTATCAATGTTGTTTCTGAAACTCTATGCTGTGAATTGGTAGTAGTTCTGATACGGATAGTGGCAATGCTGTTGAACTACAAGCAGTCACAGTTATGAGGAAATATACGAGATTAACATTGACTACGAAAGCATGAAACTATTTTAGAGGGCACCAATGTTCTGAAGACCAAGAACAACCCCAACCCCAATAATGTGGCCAACAACTCCACAAGCCAAGGTATTAGCAAGAGTGAACCCAGCGGGATCACCAATCTGCAAACCAGAGTCCCCAACCAAAAAGCACATAAAAGAAAGGCTGCCATATGGGGCGAATTGTAGGACAAAGAAGAGATCACCATTTATACCAAAAACCAATCAAGCGTGCTGCATTTGGGAGATTAATGTCAGCAAAAATTGAAAGGAACAGAAAAAACAGCAACAACAATCTTAAAAATAAAGCGAGCAATCCCAAGTCCCAACTGGGTAAAACAAAAATTAGTTTATTAAGGAGTTTGAATTCATAAAACAACAATTAATTTATAAAGGAATTTGATGAATTCATAGTGTACTATAAGATATAACAACCACAACCAGATTCACATNAAAAAAAAAAAAAAAAAAAAAAAAAAAAAAAAAAACAGAACATGTATTATTTTTTGTGCTATTGGTGGGAGGAGGGGGTTTAATAAATGAGACCAAGCTGATGTAAACCAGGCAACCATTTCAAATATCGAAGTTATAAATCTCAAGGTTCATCCTCATCCTCATCAAAACAAAATTATACTAATAAAAAAAGTATCCATAAGAATAAATCCCAGACAATAAGAAAAACATCCCCTTAAGCAAAAAGGTAAACATCCATATCAAATCAGAAGGGAAATAAATTCCTATGCATGGGGAGGAGCTCCAGTTCCAGCAGGGTGAGGTGCTTGACCAGGCTGACCAAGCCTTGGTAGATCATCCTTGAAAATAAAACCAAAATTTTATCAAACACAAGCAAAAAATTCGTAAACATATTTTATCAGAACAATGTGAGGTACCCCAACAACAATCAAGCATAACAATATCTGACATAAAACCACAATCATGAAAATCAAGCTTCTGCTGCTGCTAGACAGAAAATGAAGAACCAGAAAAGAAATTTTTCTTACACATTCTCAAGCCATCAATATCATTTAACATCTTTATAATAACTGCCATTCTAAAGCCTTTACAAGGACTAAACCAGCCTAGCATCAGCCTACACCTAGAAACACAAAATATTTAGCTACCATCACAAAATGCCTTGCAGTATAAAAACAGGTAGATGCCTGAATGGATTAAGGTGGTATTATAAATTTATATCATCCAGAAACATCAGAAAGTAGCTAATAAGAAGAAGCTTTAGAGACATAAGGTGATAATTGTTAAAAATTAAACGATCACCTTACTGTTTACACGAGGACAAACCACTGCTATATTCAATTATTACTTAAGCCACACTGTCATTTTCATGAAGCTATGTACAAAGCTCAGAAAAGAAGATGTAGCAATAGAGATTTTGCATATTCAGTGCTAGATAGTACCATTGTGCTCTTATTGGCCTATATGTAACAATGAAAAGAGTATAAGCCATATTAACTCAATAAGAAACATATCCCCAACCCCAGTAGCATACATCACGATATAGGACTTTCACCGCTCAAAATGAATACCAGAAACTATGAACTATGATAGTCAGTCATCCCCATCATGTTCATGAACCCATAAAAGCAGTCCTGTCAAGGTAAAAGCAATAAAATCTACCCACCCTAATACCCTATGTTCATGTTCATGAGAATCATGACTTAAAACAACGCATCTATAAAAACTTCATAGTACTAAAAACCATATAAAAGTATTAGTGTTTTGCCAATAAGAGAAAAAAAAAAAAAAGAAGAAGAAATTTATCAGAGTAGATTATACAAGGTTTCCTCTACCTACAGTAAAAAGTCTGATTCCTATTTATGTGGAATGAGGGCCTGGAATGGAATTTATCACTCCATGGTTCTTTACCACCGAACATCCCTAAAGCTGTAGGTTGTATTCTAACAAATAGCTAAGAGCAGTATACAATGGAGGTAAAGTTTGAGTAAAGAGTCTATTACGAGGGTATAAAAGTGTTTGTTAGGGAATAGATGCATTTAATCTTGAGATATACTAGGAGGACAGAATTCAAAACTTCTATGATATGAACCAAAACACTGGCAACAATACCCTCCTTCATTTTGGTTGAGAATCACAAATTGAAGCTTATAAATAATCCAAAATCAAAACAGCTGGAGTTCAACTAATAGCCTTCAATTCAATCATCACTATTACTAACACATAATTAATTAAATTCAGTTTATACTTGAAAGATCAAATTCAGTACCTCAATTTTATAGAGAAAACATCAAGAAATATACAAAATTCCCACTATCAACAGAAGGAGGCAGGATAATAGAATACAAAAGGAAAAAATGATACATAACCTCTGAAATGACAGTAAAATAATCTTATCATCTATTCCAACTTCCAATCAAATATATAAAGGGTAAAACTTCTTTTCCATTGAAGAAACCTAGAAGGAAATCAACTAACAGGAACTGTTCCAATAAACCTAGCAATGTGTGGGGAAACAAGCAGCACTCATGCCTCAACTTCATTAGAAACATTAACCCACAATCATGGTAGAAACACAAGCATTGCTCCTTTTAATCAAACTCCACGCATCACTATCAAGCAGTCAAGGAATGAGAAGCAGAAGGGTCTTGACTAGAGACAAATTCAAAAAATTAAACCCATAGCAATCGAGTGCGTTTTAGACATGCATGAAATGAGAGGTGAAAGGGAGAAAGGGAGAAAGGGAGATAGACGTTTTGGGTTTTAGACATCAAATTGAAGCTTACCTCACTGATGCAGAGAAATGGTGATAGAGGAGGCCGTGGTGGTGGTTCCGATGAAGTACCTGACTTCCAGCTAGCGTGAGAGGTAAACGTGATGAGAGTGAGAGCTAACAATCATGGTTTTGGGTTGAGGTGACGAGGGCAAAATGGTATTTTCAACTTATAAAAACCTTCTCTATGTCCATGGAAATCTTGGATTCCCACCCTCACTGGGAATATTTTGGTGAAAAACATAACCAAAAAACATTCCTAAGAATGTTAGTTTCTTAATAATATTTTTCAAAAAATTTACACCAAACATGGAAAGTTAGGATTTTCAACTTAAGATTCTCAAGAAAGATCACTAAATATGGGGTAGTGTTACTCTGTATCCAATTAGGTGGGTCTAAGTAAGATCTACCTAATAAATTTAGTGTTATTACAAAAATTTTGAAAAATTGTCCAATAGATGTTAAATAATTCTGTATTATCCAATTGTTTGGGCTTCTACACTTCTTCGGGTGGAGTGCTCTTCTGTATTTTCCTCAAATTTCAAGAGAAGGTGAAGTGCACAAGCTCATGATATATATCAAAAATTTAGTCGATGGTTATGAACTTTACCAACCCATGATAGATAAAAAATATGCAAAGCTTGCTGGTATTGAATAATCAAATAGTAAGAATATGTAAGTGTACATTAAAAATACTTGAAATTAGGCAGGTTTGTTTGCACAATTAAGCATCGGATGCCAAGTGGGGCAATGTTGTCCTTGAGGAGCTTTATTTACTGGGTTCTCTGTCTTTCCTAACTTATGACTTGGAAGTGGCTTCAACTCTTATACAGTTCAAGTCACTTGATAATTTGTGGAGCTTGAGTGACTTGGAAGTACTAGTGTATTTGGGACCTTGGTGGTCTGTCTTCTTGGTCGAGAGCTTATAGTATTCTAGGAAATTTATATGGCAGCCCTATAGTTTTACTCGTATAGTATTCTTCAAAAAGCATTGTAATGAAGTTAGCTAGCTTTAAGTTGCATTATAATAGAGTTTGTTGCATTTAGCAGCATTGCAGTAGAATTCTTATAAAGAAAGTCACATTGGAGATCAGAGGTCAGGTGGATTGCCCTTCCACATTGATGACCTTGGAGATCAGAGGTCGGGTAGATTGTTCTTCCACATTTTCCTTAGAAATTCAAAGAGAGTAAATTGTGTAAGAACATGATATATCATAAAAATTTGTTAGCTGTCGTGGCTATTGGACAAAGATAAATTCAAAACAGAGCATTTAAATTAGTGTGCATAGCCACTCTACTATTTTTCATGCTCCGCAAAGAGATTTGCAATTGTTGCTACTAATTTTCCCGTTATCCTGCATAGCATTTTCTATTAGATATATAAATCATATGACAATCATATAAACATTAAGCATGGAGGCGAACATGTGTCTCACGCAGTCATGATCTTTAAGAGTATAGACTATGAGGAGTTACACATTAACCAAAATAGAACTTGATAAAAGATGAGGAATTCCAAAACACATAGGTGGGTAAGCCCCTTATGCTCCACCAAAATAAATAAAAAATTTAGACGACAGATTCTACTTTTATAAGTTAGATTTTTATGCTCTGAGCTGAAGCTCAAATTTTTGCATTTCTATTCCAACCTTGCGAGTTTATTAGCACGTGCTAGGTAACTAGGAAAGAGAATGCCTATTCAAGAGCAATGATTGATAGTAAGAGAGCTAAAAGCTTTCCCTGTGATCTCTTTTTGAGGGGTGACAATATTAAAATAAAAGGAAGTGCATTGCTCGGATTTAAACCACTTTAGAGTGTAAAGCATATCAGTAAGATAATGTTCCAAACGACACATGTATAATAGATTTCACAAGCATATATGTATGCAAGATTAGGAAGTTATTATGCCATCTTTGTATTACCTTTATAAGTATATAGCTGTTGATGATGGTTCGACCTCAAATTTGGCTTGCAAGAAAGCTGCTGTCATATGCATATGCATTGCTCAAAATGATAAAACGAGCTGCTATCTTTTTGCAAGAGATATGAAAATCAATAACACGTGCACTAGCTTTTGCAGTCATATGCATGTTGCAGTATGCTCAAGGCATTTTACAAATTTTTCAAAACAAGGAGGGAAGCCAATAATGTGGAGTTCGAGTATTTAGAAATATAGAACTTGCTGGTTGGATAATCTTGAAATGGCACAATGATAATATGCATGACACATATCTCTGTGAGTATTTGTTCTCCACATGAGGGTAAGTATGTTTCAACTTGGAAAATCTAGATCACATGCGAAATATGCAAATAGCATACCTTTAAAATGCAACAATGGATCAAATAGTATGGTATCTCTAGAATTCCTCATGTTTTATAATGTTCTCCCAATGCTTGCTATGCACACTAATATGATGATCAATTTTTAAATACCATGGTACTGATAAGTGCTATAGCCATGCCTTGCATCAAAAAGAATGTGCAGGTATTCAGGCATTTTGCCAAACAGTTAGCATGCATGTTTGATTTTTCAAGCTTCAAGCTCNTAGTAGCTTGGGCATTTAAAACCCACAGACAGAGTGCAAGCAAAGTTTATGTGCCTAGGACTTTAATCAAACACCTTGTTGGGAAATTTTCAAAGTGAAAACAACTTGTGGGTGTGAGTTATTTTGGTGCAAACCAGAAACTAGTTTGGGTATTTCAGACCTGCAATTTCAAGCCATAGCCAAAGGCATATAAATTAAAAGATGGTCACGTTATTATCTCTTGTAGAGAGCCTTTCGGAGGTGGGGTATTGTACTAGCAGAGATTTGTGGGCTCTTTGTAGTTGAGCTACAACCAAAATTAGAAGCCGAAATACGGTTACATGGAATTCGCTTATTTCTGGGTATGCTGGTTGTGGTTCGATTCTTGAGTCAGTAAAGGCTTATAATTTGATGTTCAAGGAAGGACCCATGATTTTGAATAGGATCACGTTCTCGACAATGCTTGTACTTTCCTCGAAGCAGGGGTGTGTTGATTTGGGTCAGCAGATTCATGGGCATATAGTGAAACAGGACTCACAGCTAGCATGTGTTGGAGTGGTTCTCCTTGGTTTTGCCAAGAGAAAAGCTCGGGCTTTTGTGCGGCGGAACAAGGGGATCAAGCCTTGTTCCCACAGACGGCGCCAATGTTGATGATAGATTCTGAGCAACTTGCACAAGAGAGAGAAGTGTGGTCAGGGAAGGCCAGAGCCGGAGCTCCAACGCCACCTCCGACAGTCAAATTAGCAAGATCAAGGAAGAGAGTAAGAGGAAAGCCAAATAAAGAAGAAAGCATGAGAGTGTCTTCCCTTAGTGTGTGGTCTAGAGAGAATATATAGGAGAGTGTATACCTTAGCAGGGTATTTTGGTCTTCTTACTGTAGTAATGGGTAATGAGTTTATTGAGTATCAACAATGACCAAACTCTCTATGAATAGACCAAGAGAGTGGGAGAAGCTGTGGTTGGGAAATCCAATGTCCAATTTGCTCCATCGACAATGGCAGCAGAAGACTTCAGCTTCTACTGGGATATACAATGAGACGCCCAAGTCAGGGGCACGTCTTCTCTTTCCTTTATTTTTCATTGATGAGGATATGCTTCCCATGCAGCTGTTGCAATCTCACGCTTGGATGCTCATCAAAAGTAAAATTAATGTCATGCTGTACTTTGGATTACAACGATTGTCAATGATTTGGAGCTTGAATTAATCAGAGATTCCTGCGTTGTCTTTCTGGTTTGTTGTTTGTTTGCTTCTTGTGAAAATAGCTATTAATTCCAGCGTTGTTGAACATGATGATGTCTATCGTCTTCCTGAAAATTCTTAACTACTAAAGTGGAATTTTCGTTCAGATATATTTACTATCAAAGGATTTAGAAATTGGAAAAGAGTTAATGACAGAAGGAACTATGCTTTTTCCAGTCACGATGGAGAACATCATTGTTCACCACATAATACTGTTATATGATATTGAGTCAACTTGATGAGACATTTTGGGCGTATTGATAAAGTGATCTATACACAATCTTTAAAGCAAATTCAGAGTTATGCCGACGATTAATTACTTAAAACTGAAAAGGCAGAAGATTATCATCATTTTGATATATAGATTGATCTTGTTTTATTTAACATGGAAAGGAGAATTTTAGCTATAAGATCATTAAAAGAAGACTTTTCACAATAAAATTAAGGATGACTTTATTGAAAGGTGTATTATTTTCAAAAAATAAAAAAATTATATTTCTTGTAATAATTATTTTATCTTAAAGGGAAGAATCAAGAATGGTATTCTCTCTTTGAACAAAGGCATGTGATTTGTTGAACCGTGTTACTCTTTGTATGGTCACTTATCTGCTTTATCTTTTCAAAATAAATCATGGTAGTTTGTTTCATATAGCTTTTGATCCCTTTTTAAATTCATGGTTCCTTTTTCATTTTGGTTTTCTCAGTTATCAGTTCATATTTGACCAAGGCATAGCGTCCTCACAAGTAGACGTAGTTTAAAAATAATTTTTCTTTTTTGGGTAATTTGACTACGATATCAATATCACTCCAAGTTTAAACACAATCTATAAAATTTGAGGACGACTAAAGTATCACTACCACTTAATCACAAGCAGTTTGATGTATTTTAAAATTCAAATATTCACTTCTAAATGAAAAAAACAAATTATTAGATTGAGTGTCATTAAATAGGAAAAACTAACATGGCGCCTAACAAACACATTGTTTAGAACTACTTTAATTAAACTGACAATAGTTCAACACTTTACTATTTCTTTGATTAACTTATTGTGTTCTGTTTCTTAGTCTCATTTGATGATGACAAGTTCATTCATGTTTATCATACTCATGCTTAGAAGCTCTGACAAAGAAATAAAGTTAAGAATATCATCTGAGCATGTTTAATTACCCAAACAATTAAACGAGTACTTCAAAGCAACATACACATGGAAAATAATATTCTTATCTAGCCTTTGGACAAGAACTGTTTAACCAATAACTGATATTGTGGGAAGAGAACTAATAAGACAAACGCTAAATGCACAGTAATAACTTACTTTCATATTATGTCACACTAGTTGAGTGTGTAAAAGCTGAGCCATAAAAAAAAAAGTTAACTGGACCCAATGAAATTTAAATTGTACCAAATGTACTATTATGAGCTTAATTAGTATACTTATAGTATTACTCAAATAAGAAAATTGCCAAGTTTTCGGATGACTTGTGCAGACGAGTGTGCCCAAGTAGACATGAAATAACAGAAATTGATGCTGCATAACTCTGGAGACAACGAAGTTAATGTCTCCAAATTTCACACACATAGTGAAACAGAAGAAAATAATCAACAGCACTAGTGAATTAACAATATGGCAAAATCTGGAAATATATGAACAACTAGGCCTTAACTAAGCCCATTTCGCAATAAGAGACATACAACCAGCACCTAGAAGAAGGGATGCATTTGCCCCTATTTGAAGCCTACCACTGGTTTGCATCCTTGGACTCATAAAATCAGCTGAAAGAAGATCAACAAGTGCCATATAGATCAAGATCCCAGCTGATGCTGCATTAAAAATTCCTTCCACAATAAGAGCAGTTTGGCTGTTTTCATCATAAACATTAGTGATCCCTAGACCAATTGCGATCCCAACAGGAGTAGTAAGAGCAAAGAACAAGGACATGATTATAACAGCTTTGCTCTTGAATTTGGCCTGGAATAACACATAGAAGAGTTTCGTTAAAACTCAGAAATTAATTCTAAAACATATACATAGCTCATAGAGAGTCCTGTATCATTCACTACTTTTGGGTTCAAGGTGCATAATTTGTATTTGAAACTTATTTCATTTTCTAGTGAAATAAGTTTTTATAACTGCGTTAGTTACCCACTATATTTTTGTTTAGGCCTACACGCTTAACAAAATCTAAATTTAGCTGAATCCATTTGAATTTTACTGGACCTACGTAATTTAAAAGTAATTCGTCCTACATAAATTTTATATAATATAACTATACAAAGGACTATGAGAAATCATGTGGCTTGCTCACATGCATGTCCTATTGACAGTACAAGGCTAGTTGATGTACAAGAAACATTATTTTATAGAGTTCAGATTCATAAAATAGAGACAAACAATGGCAACCAACAAATGCATGGGTTAAAAGAAGTCTAGTATGGGATATTGGGGCCAAACTTCTAATATAAAATTTAAAGGAGAAACTGTAATTTGATGGTCTTATTTGATGATTCAAGCCTATTAAAATCTCAAGCTCATTCTAAGCTGCTTAGAAGCTGCATAAAGAAATAAAGAAGTTTGAAAAATTATAATACTATATAGTATATACTTTGACATGTTTGACTATTTGTACCCCACACATGCCTATGATAACAGAAAATATGGTACCTGAGTGATACAACTACCGAGTCCCATGCCCTCAAAAAATTGATGAAAAGTCAATGCAGCTACCAGGGGCCTTATTGTTTTAGGGCTCTCTGAAGCTCCCAAAGAAATTCCTATGATAACAGAATGAACAACAATCCCCAGCTCCAACACCTATAAGACAATCAAATCAAAAGCCTTAGTTAGAAGCAAAGTCAATTAAAGTAAAATAAAATAACTAGAAAATATAACACTAAATTTTTTGAGAATTTAATTTTAATAGATCCAAGCATTAAATTACTAGTAGTTTTACCGTTGAATTTTATAAAGATTACAACTAATATGTTTTCAAATTTATCTTATAGATTGTCGGTAGTATAAGATTAAATTTAAATCATCCTGACGTCGGTTCATCAATGAAAATATGTGAGATTAACCATTTTGTACAAAATCTGCAACCATAACCTCTAGTTTAAGATAGCTAGATATATAAAATTAAAACTAAGTAAGAATTGAAAATCACCTGTGATATGACTCGGTGACGAAGGAGAGCTGAGGACCCAGAAGCATCTGACCCATGTGCAGCACCATGTGATGCGTGGGTATGAAGATGAACGTGCCCTTCACGCCCTCGTTCCCTCGCTTCATCTGTTGCCTCAACTTGATCTTTATCCGAATGAGATTTTGAGAAATACATAGTTGCAAAGGCATCAATCATAAGGGTTCCAATGGCAGTACACATAGCCACAAACCCAGTGAATGGAAACTGTCCCCATGGATTCTCGCTTAGACAAGGAGAGGTCAAGCTTTCAAACGCATCTGGAAGCACGTGTATGAATCCAGTGGACAATATCACGCCCGCGGCAAAGGCCTTAATAATAAAGAAGATGTCCTTCTCTGGGCTTAAGGCCGAGATAGTTTTACCAAGCATGGGAATACAGACACCAACTGCACTAGCAACTAGTATTGAAGCTATGGCTGCTATCTTGTACTTGAGGGCTTTCTTTTTGTCTCGGTCTTCATCTTCTTCATCACATGTACACTCTGCAAGAACTAGTGCTGGGAGCATAAGCATAATGAGGACAAAGAAGGGAAAGAATTTTCTTCTTTCCTGAAGCATATTCATGTTGATGAAACTAGCAGAAAAAAGAAAGTATTGGGGATAAATGATAATAGAAGAAGAGTGCTATATAATTTCAGTTTGCTTATTTCAAGATGTTATACTTTGAAAACTCAGTGAGAAAAAGTTTGAATTTGGAAGCTATTTTTAAAGTCTTGATTATATTTAAAATATTAGTGTTGTAACATGTCAACATGTTATGTTTAAGATATTGATTTGTAGAGTTTTGTTCAAAAGAGAAAAAGGTTGAACCATGAAAAACCACTCCATAATGACGACATTTCATTCCCTATAATTAATTTTTTTTTTCTTGTATCATTTAGCAATTAGGATTTAGTGACACAAATTTGGAAGTATGTATAGAACATATCTGTTCAAGTAATAATTTTAATTACGATTTTCAAAATTTTCTTTTGTTTGTGGATGAGATTATCCAGAGATAGATAATTGTCAACATCTTTTAATGTTAGTTTATTTCTCACCTATATAATGACCTTATAATTGCAGTGACAGATTTAGGGGGGCCGGGGGTAACTGAATTACACATTTCAAAATTTTTTACCAAATTGTTTTGGTAATTTTTTAGAGCCTCACTTTTATAGTTTAACTCTCCATTGAACTATTTTTAGATTTGTCAATATCTCATTGCCAATAAGCAATCAGAGATCGCTAGTTGTTTATATAGCTCGAGCAGTAGTAAGAGGGAAAGTCAAGAAACAACAGTTGTTAACATAAAAATCGTGTAACTATCATTTTTTGAGCTCATATATATAGCTCAAGAATAGTCAACAATGACCAACAAGCGCATAGATCAGCTGGTAAGGAGCTGTTTTAGCTTAACCAAGGATCTCGGGTTCGAGCCCTTAGGAATGCAGCTGCGTCTGTTGGGAGAGCTTTACCGTCCTTGTAGTCCTTCCCGGCTCGAAACCGGATTAGTCGGGCAAAGCCCAGACACCGATAGATAACCAAAAAAACAGAATAATTAACAATGCAGGCAGCTCCGGTTTTAACATTATTATCATGCAAGCTGGATGATAAGTCATTCTAGATTACAATTATTTAGAATATTTGGGATTCTTCCTCACATTCCTGTCAAGAACCGATTCAACCTAAAAGCTTAAGCTGATAAGTGAAGGCCTATGAATGATTTTATATTTAACAATTCCAAACATGTGACTTTCAATACCTATAGACATCATCAACCCATATCTTTTGATCTGAATGGTTAACAAAATCTGAAAGAAGTTGATTCTAAGGATTGGAAACACATTTTTTTACTTTTGGGTTGCAGCGCAGGAACATGTTGATGTTTTACTCAAGGAACTAAATGTCGTGCCGTTTTGTACGAAACGCACGAAATTTTTCCGTTTCCCCTGTGTACGACATGAAACACTTGACCAGTTCAAAAATTCTGCCGTTTCCATGGAAACAGGCATGTTTCGGTTCATTTCGGAGGAAATAGAGAGAAACACACGAAATTTCCACGAGAGGTACGAAACAAACTGAAAAAGAATCAAGGGATAGAGGCCAAAGAGAGGGAGGGAGGGAGAGAGAGATAGATTGCAGAGGGAGAAAGAGACAGAGATCACAGCGGAAGAGAAAGAAAGAAATCACAGGGAAGAGAGAGAAACAAATCACAAGAGAGGAGAGAGAAACAAATCACAGGAGAGGAGAGAGAAACAGATAGCAAAGGAAAAGAGAGAAAGATGTAGTAGAGAGAGAGAATTACTAGACCTCAACCCATGAAAGCTTGGAATATGAATCTTAGGGTCCTTCAGCACAATTGGGTTTGTAGCCCAAACGACATCGTCATCCCATTATCAACATTACATACCAAATGCTCTCAGCAAAGCTCCACTGCTATAAATGGTGGGCGATTCAGACTTGAAATTGTAGGACGGCCACTGCCTCCCACATTTTCCTTAATTAGAGGAGGTGCATTAATCCCATTACTGTATGTTTCACCACCAAAGACTCCAACTGCTGTTTGCATGCTCCTAAAATGCAATTTCTAGTGATTTTAGTTTACAATGCCTCCCAAGCACAAAAAGACTCCTAAGAAAATGGAAGAGGTTTTCTATGGATACAAGAAATGAACAGTGAGAGAGTAAGACTGAAGCAGCCAAAACGACTGTGTTTTGGGGAAAAATAGTATAATAACATTATATTATCTAATTCTATATATTTTTATTATCATTATTATATTAAAAAATTTTAAATTAAAAAATTATTGCTTAAAAATATTTAAAACTTAAAGTATAATATGTATTATGTAATTTGAGACTTAGAATATCATATTTATTTTGTATTAAATTTTATGTATGCTAAATGTTGTCAAACTTATAAATCTTGATTATATTAATGTTATTTATTTAAAAATGTAATTATTTAATGTTATACTCTCTAATTTTATATATCTCTACCAATAATATTATGTTACAATTTTTAAAAATTAAAAAATATATATTACTTAAAAATAATTGAAATATTTCTTAAAAAATCTTTCATTTCCACAAAATTTTTATAAAATTTTTGAAATGTTTCCGTTTCTTAAATGATCGAAACGGTACTTCGACACAATATTTAGTTCCTTGGTTTTACTAAACATATTGAAGACGAAAGATGTTTGAAAAGCCCCAATGGGCCAACTAGGCATGTTAGTCAGACAAATATAATAATACTTTAAAGTGTTTGACCAATCCTACCGTTTACATGCCTAACTTATTTGTTTATCATAAAAGGGGTGTTACATGCCTAATTTTGGTATTCTTACAACTATCTCAAAAAATAGATTTATTTAATATATAACAGAACATCATTTTTAAAAAAAAATTAAAACGACATGATATAAAAAAATTTGTCAAGCAGCAATTATTTTCTAGTATACTTTTCTTCATGTTTTCTTATAAGTGATGTTTGGTATAAAGAATCTTTTATTTTCAATTTGATAATTTTCTTGGAGATAAAATTTTTAGGAATGGATTCTTGAAAAAATTGATAAAAATATGTTTAGTTATTACTTAATTTTTTTAAGAATAATATGATACATTCTCAACTAAATTTTATTCAATGTTTGATTCAAGTAGAATATACCTATGAATGCAATCGATTTTTCCAAAAATACCCTGGCTTCCAGTCTTCGCTGCTCTGCCCAGACATTGTCCATGAGGTCTGCAATTTGCACGCTTGAGAGTCTGAGGGAAGAAGGAAAGAAACCCTAAATTGTTCACTGTTCTTCTTGTTCAAAGAAACCCCAATTTCCCCCTGATTTTGATTGAATTGAATCTCGGAATGCAGTTTTTGATGATTTTTAGACAGGCAAGCTCAGAGAAGATTACAAGACGGCAATTGAAGATGGTTGCCGAAGCGGAAATTATCTGCCAGCAGAGCATTCCTATGTTGGATGTGAACTATTTCTCATCCTCCACACCGAGAGCTCCATTCCATCCTTCCCCTCTACCTGCGAGACTTGAAGTGTGGCTGTTGGTGGTTCTTTCCTGTGACTCCTGTGGTACAACGCCGAGCGGTGGTCTCGAAGGCATGTTTTCATTGGGAACTGCTATTCTGTTTCTCCTGAGATCTTGACCCGTCGTTTCCCAAACATTCGTAGTGTTACACTGGAAGGGAAGCCTCGTTTCTCAGATTTCGATTTGGTTCCTCCTAATTGGGGAGCTGATATTCATTCATGGTTCGTGGTGTTTGCTAAAAAAATACCCATTTCTTGAGAAGTTGAGGATGAGTGTTACTGATGAGAGTTTGGAGTTTCTGGCTCTATCATTTCCCAATTTCAAAGCTCTTTCGCTTCTGAGCTGTGATGGGTTCAGCACTGATGGACTGGCTGCTATTGCCACTAATTGCAAGTAAGATTTGAAAATTCTCTTCAAATCTTAATTTAGAAATTTAAACTATTTTGATTTTTGATCTTTGAAATTAATTCGAATTCCTTTTTTGGATGTGGCTAGTGTTATTCAATGGTGTATTGAGTATGTTTTCTATTGATGTTTATGTGCATTTCTTTTTCCTCATTTTATTAATCTGTGATATTACTGTTAAAATATGAAATCGATGCTTCTGGTGTAGAGAAGAAAATGATTTTCTCTCTTAAGATGGCGATCCTTTTACTATTTTATCATATTCGTCCTTGTTCATTTTCTTTTTAGATGGGATGTATTACTAATAATAGAGTGTCTAATGGATTGTTTTCTCTTGCTGCACGATCATAAGTTTCTTATTTCTATTGGCTCCAAGTACCAAGCAACACAACATAATACATTCTACTTGTTTATGGCATGTCTGATTTAAATGGACTTAAAAGTGGAATACGAGGAGGTTTCTTTTTTCACGAGTCTCTAATATATTTTTTTGCAGGTATCACGACTTCATGTATTCATGAATAGTTAGAGCACTTTATTATATTATTAGAGATTGCATTTTCGTGAATCTTATGATTTTGTATCTTATTTTGACACTAATGGGGTCCCATCAACTGTCCAAGAATCATACGTTTCAACAAAGTTCATAATTTATGACTTAAAATTGACTTAAAGTGCTTACCTGATTTGCCAAGTACTTCTGCTGCTAAGTGGGTGTTGCTGTTTGCATGCATACTGTAAGCTGACAAATTCTTTTATTGTTGTTCATGTGCATTATCTTTGATGCATTTTATTTGTTCTCTGATTATTGATGTTGAATTTGCTGAGTAGTTCTGCTGCAAGTGGATGCTGTTGACTTACATACAGAAAACAGGCAAATTTTCATATTGGTGTGCATGTGCATCATCTTTGATGCCTTTTATTTGTTCTCTAATCTCTCTTATACCTGTTTCTCAGTTGTTATACGGTAGCATTGTTTATGTTTTGTAGAAATTTTCTTGTTTCATGTAAAAGTATAGCAAATGGGTATGCGACCAGTTGTGTGAACTTCTTTCTCCTGTTTTCTCTAGGAGAATAGGTTTTTGTTAACTCTTGTAACATTTTACAATTATGTTTTTATCCAAAAAAAAAAAAAAAAACCTTTTACAATTATGTCTGCTTCATTTCCTCTTCTTTTGTGAAATGACATGGAGTAGTTATGCTTCTAATAAGTGGTGTTTCATTCTTTCATCATTCCCCTGAAAACTAATCAGCTTTTACATCATGATGTTGGAGGATTCCTTGTGTGTTGGTATGATGTAATATAGAGAATTAATGTTTTCACTATTTAAGAATTTAATGCTTTTTTTATTTACATTTAAATTTCATGTTCCAACCAGTTGCAATAAAAGTTCATGATATAATAGCTATTGCCTTCCAGTTTTGTCTCCATAATTGATTCATTCTATCATTAGATTCTGTTGTTGAGAACCTTGCTTGTTTGCCATGTTGTGTTTAATACTATTTCTGATTAGTGAGATCCTTGTGCATTATCTTTGCCAGTGGAAAACAGAATCCACTACAGAGCTAAATTTTTGGGTATCACTTCTTTCTTAATGAGGTAATTGACACTCAGAAATGTATTGAGTGGAAACGTTGTAATATTCCTTATTTATGGAAAAAAAACTGATGCCAAGACCCAGGGAATCAACTAAGTTTCCTCCAAAATGTGGCTTTCCTACTTGTTCAGTGAGCAATGAGGATACACTTGGGTGGTTTGGTTGTATGACTGATAGCTAGTTATTCTTGGCAGGAGCAAACTAATATGACTCTTGCATTAAGAGTTTCTATAATTAAAATGTGAGAATGAAAAATTCCGATCAATTTGGAGACTGATTAATTGGGACTCGTTGAGATACAGGAAATTTACAAAACTATTCTGAGGAATTTGACATTCCTAGTAGATAAATACTTAAACTGCGACATAATGGAGCAGCCAACAATGGAGACCAAGCTGTAGTTGAGCTGGATTAAGTACTATGGTTAAGTTGCTAGTAATATGCTAGCACGTTTTGATTTGATTCACTATCTATGCTAGTTTAATAATAACTTGTCAAGCTGTAATGCACATAGATATACACATTCATGTTCAGTCAATGTTAGGTGTAACTAAGTAGCTGTAGATTAAGGCTACATGTATCTTGATTATACACATTCATGTAGCTTGATTGCATGAAAGTAGCACATCGATTGCAGTGATTTTTTGCAATAGCAACAAGTATCTTGGTCAATCTATATAGTCTGGATTCTTTAGTAGGAATTGAAATGAATTTATTCCAGATTGTTCTAACTTCTGTAAATAAGAGAATCAAGTATTTGTTTCATATATTTGTTGTTTATTGGTTCATTGCTGGTTTGTTTGAATATGCAATAGGTGAATGCATGCTTGAACCTTCGATCAATCCCGTGTGTTATTTACCTTTCAATCCTCCCTTCAAGTGCCCAAATCATTTGTTTGCCTCATATAATGGTTGAAATCTGTGGCTGTGATGTGCATAGTAACATAAAATGTATCATCAACTATTTGCTGTTTTGCTAAATCCTCACTCCTCCCCCCTCTCTCTCTCTTTTTTTTTTCCCCTTCTTTTTGGTGGTTATCCAGGTCTTCATGTTGAAGAGGGCATTTGAGAAACCTCTTGGTCATGTAGCAGCAATAATTACTGATGTGCTCGAGAATGCTGAAACAAATCATGTAATTAATGCTTCACAAAAGCGAGCTCTTCTTCAAGAAATGGCACTGAGGCTGTCCTAGAAATTTCTCCTTTACACTGAGTGATTAGAGATTTTGTAGCAGCTGTTTTGAATATAATTTGTACAACACCTTAGTCTTTCTTTTCTTTGCAAGGTTTTCAGTCTGAAGCTTCTGAAGTGATAATTCTATGAAATAGAATTATTTAGGCTCCAAATATACTCAAGATAGCTAGTTCTTGTATCTAGTTTTGTATAAATGTTGGTTCTTTTCTCCTTTTTACTATAGATTCATTAAGTTAGAGATCCGTTTAGTTTTTATAGCGTATTCTTGGCTAATCTTGGATGTTTTTCAGGAATGAAATGTTGGAAAAGTGATGTGGGAAGCTCAAAGTTGAAGAAATCTGCTTTGGCAAATACAGCACCCAAAGCTCAGCGCTAGCACCACAAAAGCAACATAGTCCCTCGGCCTACCCAGCACTCAGCACCAGGAAGCCAACGCTCAATGCTGGCACCCCAGACCCAATTTGAGCTTTCAAAGCACAACGCCTAGCACTAGCGTCAGACTTTGACGTGTCATTTCATTTTTTTCTCTTATTCTAACCTACCTATTAAAGGAACAGAACAGACAATAGGAGGAGAGGGCCGTCAAGGAGCAAGAGGAGAGAGCTGAGTGCGAGCTGGAAGGATTCGAGGGCAGATTCACCACCCGCAAGCAACATGAAGCATGCTTGTATAGAATCTTATATTACACCAATAGAAAGAATGAAATTAGAGAGCTATTCACATGCCTTTGTCAAGTTCTATTGGTATTTGGAAGTCGTTTGAGATCCACTGTTATCTGGACTATGACCACAGCAGTAACTAATGCACGTCTGGCCTGTCCTTGATGATATGGATTATATCGAAGGAAAATTTTCACGCAGTCGTATATATCATTGAACAAAACAATAGACTATTATTTGTAAGGGATATGGAAGCGAACCTATAAAATTATACCTTAATTAAAATGATGTTAGATTTTGAGTAGCAAACTTAATTGATTTTATTGTTCATGCAAAAGTGTATAGTTTGCAGGTAGATATATATTAAACTGTACATGTATAAATAATCATTGACACAATAAATGAACCTCCATTAATATTGTCCAAGTTTTCAATTTCACATTCAAACACCAAACAAGGCTTCTTCAATATATCTCCAATTAATTTATTGGTCTTCTCTATTATTTTCTTCAACTCATCTTTTGGAGTTTCATAATTTTGAACATTCGGTACTTCTTTTGATTGAAATACATGCAAGAAAAAAGAACAGAGAAAAAAAATTGCAACATCTATGGCAGTAAAAAACTTTCAGAATCATAAATAATTTCAAAATGTACAAAGATACATCTTAATTACTACATTAATACTATCACAGACACATTACTCCCCAAAAACAAAGCACAAACCATAGTGCTGTATATGAAAGTAGCAAAAAGTAAGTAAGTTCACAGCCAACTTAATTAACATCATGTACCTACAAGATATGTGCTGTTAAAATTTGTTGCACATAAAAAGCTTTCAATTCAGGATCAATAGTAAAAAAATAATCCACTGTACTTTGATATTTGGTAATTATAGATCCAGCCCTCACCCTTTCCATATCAGTCAGCCCCTCAACCTTCTTCAATTCTTTAAATACTTGCATCCTCCTCTCTACTCCTTCCTTTTCATGTTTGAAACAACCAACAAGGTCACCAATGCTGTTATTGATGTTCTCATACATTTTGACTAGCATTTGCATAGTCTCTACAAGTTGTTCAATGACAACATCAGTCCCTCTGGTTCTCTTCCTCTTTCTCCTTGCACTAGATGCAGAACCTTGGTCATTTGAAGCACCAATACCAGTGTGAGTGGAATAATGGCCTGGAGATTGTGGAAGCTGAGTCTCAGGCATAGAATCAATGGGAGCCTCATCTATGTTTATATCATCACCTACAGATAAAGCATCTTCTTGCCTCTCTCTATCCATTGCCTCAACAGCATTAGCAATATTTTCAGCATCTGCCCTAGTGGCTCTTTCCTTTCCATAGACCAAAGTCAAGTCATGAAAATGGGGGAATGACTTCTTGAACAAACCTTGAGCATTTCGATGTGACTGTATTTAGAAATTGCAAAAGTTACTATAAATTATTTAAAAAAAAAATACTCATAATTTTGATATATATATTTGCATGAACAAAAAGAAAGAGAAAAACGAAAATGTAGGACAGCACATAGCAGCATTCAAGAAATGCAGTTGGTTAGTACCAATAGTAATCTTGATTGCAAGCATACAACTACTTCTCTCTTAAGAATAGCAGTTATTCTGTTTTCCAAATCTAAGTGTCTAATCTTCGTCTCTCATAATTTTGCCATATAAAACAATCAAGAAAAACTCACCTACTGCTAATAAATACCATTTATATAAATCCAGTTCACATACTGCTAAACTAATCATAGCACATCTAACACTACAACTCCAGTATAGTAAGTAAGCTAAAAGCCTCAAAGTCTCAAACCAAAATACTATATATAGAAATTCATGTCAACCCGCTCACTTCAAATATTCAAAAGACAAGAAATTTTGAGTCTTTAGATATCTAATTAATATTATAATTTTAGAGAATATTATCCATTCATGCTTTTTAAAATGGCAATATTATCCATGCATGATCTAGTTAAGATTTATTCCAGCAAGAGTAGTTAGGACAGCACATAGCAGCATTCAAGAAATGCATGAATAATGAAATAAAAGAAGTCAACATGTATTTACCTTTACCCAATCTTGGAATACTTCTTTTTTAACAACTATTGTTTTCTCTTGATCATTCCACCCAAATCCACTTGCCTTTAACATTTCAGCTATAGCATAGTATTGCTTCTTAAGCTGCTTCACTCTTGATTCAATATGTGGACTGGCTTTCAAGCCACAACCCGGCATCTTTTGATGCAGCCACTGCTCCAATTGCTTTGTATATCCAGGTTTGAATGTGCCATTGTCTCCAATCCACTTTCCAGAAGCTGCAAGTTCCAGTAAGCACTCCACAAGCTTTTTATCTTCATCTCTTGTCCATTGATGCTTTTTACCCGTCAAAGTTGGTTGGCTTGATTCCTCCATGCTCTTTTACAACATATAAATGATGAAAAAAAAAAAAACAAATATTTGCAGCATAATAATCATCAATAGTAATATAATAATAAATAAAAGTTCAAGTTCATTATAAAGACAAATATCCAATAGGCCAAATAAATAAATAACAAATGTCAAAAAGGAATAAATCTGCTCAAGTTCATTACAAAGATAAATAACAATTGAATTTGAATAAACACACAATATTAAATTTAAAAATTCAGTATTGTCATCCTCTCCAAGCATTGAACATTTTTGTTGCAACATTGTCTCTCCATAAACTCCAAGCATCACTTGCCTCAACATGCCTAATCCTTTCGCCAAGGATAACATCCTCATTGTTGTCAACTTCCCTCTCCATTATTTCCCTCTCCAATGGATCCACTGGCATCTCTCTTCAAATATGATTATGCAGCAAGCAACATGTTGTGATTATTCTTACTTAAGTCTTAATTGGATAAAATGACTTATTCCTCAAAATTGCCCAGCACCTTTTTAGCAACCCAAAACATCTCTCAATTATATTTCTAGCAGAGGAATGTTTCATATTAAAATACTCTTGTGGGGTTGTAGGTTGTGACCCCTGTCTCCACTCATTTAAATGATACATTTATCTTCTATAAGGAGTTAAAAACCCTTCCCCGTTCATATATCCAACATCACATAGATAGTAATAACCTAGTATAAAATATACAACTTAAGATAACTTCAATTCATAGACAATCTACATAAATTATATAAATATTGTATAAGTATATAAAGTACCTTGAGGAACCTTCAGGTCATTCCTACGAGAGATAGCATCTCTTAAGATCCTAGAATCTGCAGCTGAGCCCTCCCACCCAACCAAGACATAAATAAATTGCATGTCTTGAGAACAAACTCCCAATACATTGGTTGCTAATTTTCCCTTTCTTGTTCTGTATCAAGGTTTATCAGCTTCTAATACATTAACCTTGATATAGGTTCCATCTAATGCTCCTAAGCAATTCTACATTGAACAAAACAAAAAAACCCACAATCACCAGAGTTGAAAAAAATAGATACTAACCCTATTGCTGTTCTTAGTGAGAAATTGCAAAAATTACCTTGAACCACTTCCATTTCTCATCAGTACAATTTTCTTGGATTGGCTCAGGTTGTTTAAGAAGTTCTTTGTAGCATCTTAGAATGGCATGCAGAACATAATTGAATCTCCGACTAATTGTCTCACCACTCCTCATGAATTATCTTTTAATTATTCTATTTTTAACATCATGAGAGAGTATGTGTAAAAAAATTGCCACTATTTCTTCTACTCCCATATTTCTAGATGGCTCTAACTGACCCACTACCCTCAACATATGGCATAAGGAATGGAAGCTCCTCCTATCCATCCTGGTGTTTTCTACACATGCTAAATCAAACAAAAAAATCACCCTATCAATATTAACTTCCCTTACTAGATGCCTACTGTATGCATCCCAAGTCTTATTCTTATGATTTCTACGACAATCATCTATGATATATGTGCAAACTAACATCAACATCATGCTAAAATCATTTAGTACTTCTAAATACAAAACTAAAACTGCAATAATCCTCATCTTCCTTGTATTTTGTAATTGATCCATGATTTGCTAAGCCAAATAAATAACTGGCACAAAAACAAATACAAGAAATTAATTTAAACTACTGTGACATCAAAAGGAAACAAAATGCATAAGACACTGCAGAAAAAAGATCATAAATAATAGGACCGCTGAAAAGTTTATGCAATGATCATGGAAAACCATGATTAACATATAAAGGTGATTGACAACATGTAACTAGAGACTAGTATCGGGTTCAAGAGCTATGAGTTTAAGGACCAAAAGTAAAATCACAGAAAATTAAGGGAATAGTATTTTTGAACAGTATGAACTCACTTGCGAGTTGCTAAATAAATTCCATATCTCTAGAAAATGGAAGCCACATCATCAATAGCATAACACTTCAATTAGTAATTTTTTTAAGCATTATTGGTATCTATAATGCTTTACCAACAGAAAAGCACAAGGCACTTAACAAATTGTTCCCATCAGCAAACAAAGAAGGTTCTTAAAGTGACATTGAATTATCATAGAATGGTTGACATAAAGCATGAACATATGTTATGCGTCCTACCAAAGAGGTTTCATCCACATAGTCATTCACAATTCTACAAACAGCTATATTAGGAGTTTCCAAGAATAGTCAACATTGAAAAGGTCCAAGAATAGTCATGTGGCTGTTATCTGGGAAGAAAAGTTTCCACTGGTCTTCAAATTTACACATTATGAACCTAGAAAATATCACCCATTCAACTATTAAAAAAAAAAAAAACAAAGAACACTTTCAATGAACAATAGATGCTTAATATAGCATATGAGGCAGCATATGTCATAGATGATGAGTTTCAAACTTCCAGCATCTATCAGCTATTTTGATTTGAGAATCAAAGAGGAATTTAGAGAAGGTTCCAGCATCTATCAGCTATCATTTATGGAACCTTCTTTGTTTGGTGAAGCTAAATAAGTTACCTATAGAGGAATTTAGAGAAGAAAAATAGAAGAGTTGTTCTTCTTATTATCTTTGCAAGTCCTAAATGAGAAAAAAGTTTAAGAGGTCAATTGACTTATGTTAAGTGGAGTTAATTAATCACTTATAATACACTGGGAAATAATAGCAATTTAGTGGACAACAAAGAGGGACAGTGCCAAAACTACCATAAAGTTCACCTTTCCTATTAAAGTTTCAGAGTGATCAACTCACAAACTACTTCTGCAACATTATCACTTTAGATAGAGGCATATTCTTTCAAAGGAAAGCCCATCAAGATTCAGCATGCTACGTTCATCAAGAACAACTTTGGGCATTGGAATAACAAAATGTAGAAAGATAGATGATATAAGACGACAAACCATAAAACTTAAAGAGCTAATATAACCAGAGAACAAGCTATAATATATATATATATATAGATGCTTTAGAGATGCACCCACACTAATGATTTTTCATAAATTAACCCAGAAAGAAAACGGAACAAAAGGAAAATATTCATAACCAGCTTCTACAAAAGGCCAAGACCCAAGAGATGCACTCAACCCAGATATTACATATAGATAATAGTGCATGCAAAAGCAAATGCAGAAGCAGAAGCATATCGCAGTTTGACAAGGAAGATTAGGTATATATATATATATATGATCTTAATTCCTCGATGGCAGAAAGGGTGACCAGCCAAGGGATTGAAGGCCTAAATCTGTGCAATTTTGAACAGCCTATGATTCCCGCAGCTGAAATTCAGAGTTTCAGGTATGGAGTTTTGTTTTCAGTACAAGTATTTCCACACATATTCCCATCAATCAAAAAATTAGTGGAACCTAATATTCCATCTGAATTGTCTTTTTCTCCTTTAAACGTCTACTTTTGGTAGTGTTATTTGACTCATTTTGCTTATAAAAACTGGGCCTTTCCATCCCCTGTCCACACACACACACTCTTGCTTTTTCATGTTCTTCTCTCGCTTTTCAGAGACTAAAAACAGAGGACCAAGAGGATCTTAATTTCAGAGACTATAAACAGAAGCAACAAAAACAGATTCCAAGAACCCCAAAAAGCTACTCAAATGCTGGAAATTTCAAACTTTCAAAGAAGGTTCCAACATCTATCTGCATCTGCTCTAAATTCTTCTATGGGTTCTCTTGATTTTCGACCAAGGATTTTAATTTCAGGCGGGGACTAGGGATCTCACCACAACGACCCACAGATCAGGAGAAGAAACACCCAAAAAATTGCAGATTCTTACTAGCTAGAAAGTACAAAGTGAAGGAGACTCAAAAAAGAAGAAGAAGACTCTTACCAATTACAGAGAGAGACGTAGAACTCTGGGGAGAAGATGCAGCTACAGAGGGAGAACACACCGACGGAGGGAGAACACACCGAAAAGGGTTTCAACTTTCAAGCGTGAATGAGAAACGCTTCTTACGACTGTGTTTTACAACTCAACAATGGGGGTAATTGAGGAATTTTACAAGCCAAAATTTTCTCATCCCCTCCAAAATCTTACTTTCCCAACCTCACAATTGAGAATGAAATTTTCAAGTTTTGTGCACAAATTTTTATTATCGAGCATCTTTTATTTTTAAGAATAATTTTTTAACTCATGTACTAAGCATAAGTAACTTTTATTTTCACGTCACTTTTCTAAAAATCTTAAAACATATCTAGTACCAAACACCACATAGATGTTCAGAACACTATTTGTTTTTTTAAAAAATTAACATTTTGTTTGTAGAAAGAGCATATTGCAAAGCGCCCCCTTCCATATCTTTAGTAAAATCCAAGGAATTGATACCTTGAGTCAGTAGCCTATCAACGTTAAACATGTGTAAAACTCAAACGGAACCCATTATTTGAAAATCGTGTGATACTGGTTTATGGTTAATTTCAAAGAGACAAACTTTTTTTTAAAATTAAGAATGAGCCCATGTTAATTTTGACAAATTAAAACTGGGGCTTTGCTATCAGTCACAAGATGAAGAAAGAAAACAAAAAGCAAAGAGTAAACGAACTCTTTAAAGTCATCACTTAGTCTTTTTTAAGACTTGTGAGTTCTGTGTTCAAATTTAAAATTATAGTCAAAAGTACCATAAAAAAAGATAACAAGACAATCAAGACTCCATCAACACAAAAACAAACCAAGAATTAGAAATTGAAAATTTCCAGCAATATGACCTGGTAATGATCATAAAGCAATGCTATTTAGCCATGTCAGTTTTGTATTTATCCTTCTCAATTGATGTAATGCAGAAGGAGTGAGAATTTATGGCACAAAGGAAGCATCTAAAGTTAACTAAAAAAGTCAACAATGTCCATTTTTGACAAAAAAACCTCACTTTTTCATATGAAAACAGCCTTATGAGCAAAACACGGGATTCCACTTTGCGCGTCGCGCAATTTTAGCCAAATTTCATCGTTTCAAGGGTTAAAACAATATTTTTATCATTTTAGGGCTGTTTTTGCAATTTTAATTATGTTTGAACCTTTTTGTAATTTTGCTATTTCATTCTAGGGTTTCTTTCTTTTATAATCGTTTGTAATATCTTTTCAGAGACAGATTTAAATNAGTCGAAAGTACCATATAAAAAGATAACAAGACATTCAAGACTCCATCAACACAAAAACAAACCAAGAATTAGAAATTGAAAATTTCCAGCAATATGACCTGGTAATGATCATAAAGCAATTCTATTTAGCCATGTCAGTTTTGTATTTATCCTTCTCAATTGATGTAATGCAAAAGGAGTGAGAATTTATGGCACAAAAGAAGCATCCAAAGTTAACTAAAAAAGTCAACAATGTCCATTTTTGACAAAAAAACCTCACTTTTTTATATGAAAACAGCCTTAAGAGCAAAACACGGGATTCCACTTTGCGCGTCGCGTGATTTTAGCCAAATTTCATCGTTTCAAGGGTTAAAACAATATTTTTATCATTTTAGGGCTGTTTTTGCAATTTTAATTATGTTTGAACCTTTTTGTAATTTTACTATTTCATTCTAGGGTTTCTTTCCTTTATAAGCGTTTGTATATCTTTTCAGAGATAGATTTGAATTGAATAACAGTTTTGAGAGTTTTCTCAATTTTCAACATTTCGGTATTCTACAAAATCAATGAGTTGTTGAGTTTTCTATACCGTTCCATCACGTACGCTTTATCATCAGTTTTGACTTGTAAAATTTGATATTTTAAACAAAATATTGCAAAACGCGACAATAATATAAAAGTTTAATAGTGGTGTTTCACCATGTGATTTATGAGATTTCTACCTCTAATTTCCTGTTTATCTAGGTAAATTCAATTAAATACATTAACTCAACACTTAATATAAGTCTCTCTCAAAAACTTGGTAAGAACAAGGAAGCAAAATATCCAATGGTGCTATACTTAATTCGGCAATATCAAAGACATGGATATGGACAAGAATGTTGCCTCTCAAAAGAATAAATTGTCTAGTACTGGATGTGAAGAAATTGAGAATTAACAACTTCAAAACTGGCAAACTTCTACATATAACAAAATTTGGAAACATATGAACAAGTTGGCCCTAATTAATTAAGCCCGTTTGGCAATGAGAGACATAAAACCAGCACCTAGAAGAAGAGATACATTTGCCCCTATTTGAAGCCTACTACTACTTTGCATTCTTGGATTCATAAAATCAGCTGCAAGAAGATCCACAAGTGCCATATAGATTAAGATCCCAGCTGATGCTGCATTAAAAATTCCTTCCACAATAATTGCAGTTGGACTGCTTTCATCATAAATATTAGTGATCCCAAAACCAATTGTAATCCCCACCGGTGTAGTGAGAGAGAAGAACAATGCCATTATTGTAACAGCTTTGCTCTTGAATTTAGCCTGCCATAATCACCAAAATAATAAAATAATATGTGTTAGAAGTTAGAAATAATCTAGTATTAAAGTCTAAATAATACTCAAGGTATGTGCCTGATCAATGCTACCAAAATAACTTATATTCACAACTTCACAACTGTATATATGGCTCTACTTGACTTCAAGAAAAACAAACCGCAGTTGTGAACATAAAAAAAGGTGTAACTAGCATCTTTTGAACTTATATAGCTCATGAGAAGTCAACAATGAGAAGCCGCAGTAAAGTGATAAATAAGTTTGAAAAGAGTAATACTATTTATACACTATTTAAATTTATATTGCCTTACACAAGTATAGTTAGCATAATCTAAAATTAATTGGACACACTAAACTTAAACTTAATCAGGCACAACGAAACTTTGTCATTACTAAAAAGATTTTACCAACTCACTAGTATGATATGGTGTGAATTAACTAGTGCAAAATAATTATTTCCAGTTTGAAAAACCTAAAAATACCAGCATGTTAATCAAAGAACTGAAATAATACTTTCAAGTATTTGACCAACCCTACCGTACACATGCCCAACTACTTTCTTTGTCCATCATAAAATTATATTTTCAATCACAAATTAATCATAAAATAATGATAGTGCCTGAGTGTTACAGCTACCGAGTCCCATGCCTTCAAAAAATTGATGGAAAGTCAATGCAGCTACCAAGGCTTTATTGTTTTGGGGCTCTCTGACGCTCCCAAAGAAATTCCTATTATTACAGAATGAACAACAATCCCCAGCTCCAATACCTACATCCAATGTAATAAAAAAAACACATCCACTAGCAAAAATTTAAAGACAGAATAGCCTACGAAAATATTCATGATAACACCATTTATTTTAACAGAAAAAACACTTTCCAAACCATTCAAAAGTCAAAACTTTAGCTTCTACAAAAAGTATAGAAAATTTATTTCCTTGTTTTCCTCACTGGTGGTGCCAATTGGATGTTCCTGATCTCCTTCAAGATAAAACAAAAAAAGAAAAATATTTAGAAAAAAATTGAAAATTACCTGTGATATGACTTGTTGACGAAGAAGCTCTGAGGACCCAGAGGCATCCGAACCATGTGCATGACCATGTGATGTGTGGGTATGAACATGCACACGCCCTTCATGGCCTGGTACCTTTTCCTCATCTGCAACCTCAAACTGACCTTTATTTACATGAGATTTCTTGTAATACAATGGCAGTGCACATAGC
Organism: Cercis canadensis; assembly: GCA_003255065.1. Lineage (NCBI taxonomy): Eukaryota > Viridiplantae > Streptophyta > Magnoliopsida > Fabales > Fabaceae > Cercis > Cercis canadensis. The sequence continues at coordinate 189,414 of QAOA01008633.1, forward strand.
CACAAACCCAGTGAAGAGAAAATCCCCCCATGGATGCTCACTTAAACAAGGAGAGGTTAAACTCTCAAAGGCATCCGGCAGCGCGTGGATGAATCCGGTGGCTAATATCACGCCAGCGGCAAAGGCCTTAATGATAAAGAAGATGTCCTTTTCTGGGCTTAAGCAGGGAATGTTTTCCCAAGCATAGGAATACAAACACCAATTGCACTAGCAACTAGTATTGAAGCTATGGCTGCTATTTTCTTGAGAGCTTCTGTCTTGTCGCGGTCTTCATCTTCTTCATCACATGTACACTCAGCAAAAACTAGGGTTGGGAGAACAAGGACGATGAGGAGAAAGAACGAAAAAAGCTTTCTGTTTTGATGAAGGATATTCATAGCTACGAGATGCAAAAAGTGTAAAGGGAGAAGAAAAGAAGAGTCCTATTTATATGTGAAAGGAACAAGAGTCTTTGATTGACTAATTTTATGCCAAATAGTGTTATAATATGTCGACACAGTTTGTCTAAGATAGTATCTGAAACCCTGTTATTCAAAAGAGTCAATGCCAGGAGCTTGAAAAATCACTCTACAATGACGACATTAATTTTCTTAGTTTTATAATTTGTTTTCTTGAAAGTTGCAACTCAATCAAACAGATTGATATGGTAGTTATGTGGCATATCTTTTCAAGTAATTTTTTGAGGTTTTTATTATTTATTATTATTAATCCTTTCAACAGAAGAAAAGTGTCTATATAGTAGTCCACGTAATTACCTTGGTGGATATTTATTTATTCTTTCTTATCAATGAATTTAAAATAAAAAAGCTTAAATAAATAAATAAATATATATATATATATATATATATATATATATATATATATAANTAAAATATATATATATATATATATATATATATATTATTACTCTTTCAAATTTAGTCTCTCTATTTGTAATTATAGTAATGATCTCCCTAGTTTATATTAATTAGACATAGCAATAATGTATCATCATCAAAGGTTGTCACTACTAGATAATGAGAAATGTTGATAACTCTTTCTTTTTGGTTTTGTAAGGTATTCCCAAGTTTGCCTAGGACTAATCCTCCGAGGCATGGTCGGGCGTTAAAGCGGGGACCTCTACCAAAAAAGTTTGCTACATCCACAAGGGTTCAAACTCAAGACCACTTGTTTAAGTGACCAGAGCCCTTTTCACTTAGGCCAACCTTCGTTGGTGAAATGTTGATAACTCTGACTCTCCTAGAAAATGAGAAATAATATCCATACCACACTTTACTGAGAGAAGTTCACATTTCTAACTATTAGTTAAATCTGAATTAACCCCAAGGATTTAGATGTAATAAGTTCATTCAAATTAGCCAATGTTTGAATCTTAGGACTAGCACCCAAGGAAATTTTTTCCCTGAATGCACCAGGCTAATATAGGGGTTGTGCCCTTAAAATCACCCAAGGTGGGACTTAGTTTCGGTGCGCGAAAGTCAACCCAAGGATACCCTTAGCATTAAAACCAAAAAAATTAAATATGAGTCTTCCATAAAAAGTTTTATTAGTGGATCTAATTCAAATAGTAAGGTGTACATTAAATTAGGGCTTAGTGTAGTAAACAAAAATATAGGGGAAAACATAGTAAGTATACAATCCTAGAAAGTTACTAGGTGTATTTTAGTAGTGAAGGGTTTAGGTAATTTGCAAGAAATTAGGATTCGAGACTCCATGTCATCATGAAACAAAAAATAATACAACTTATGCCATAACAAATTGTCAATTACACATCATCAAAATATTACAATGTCAATATAATTTTAAGGGGTTTAAATTACTTAATTTAAAAACTATAATATAACTTCTACAAGTAGCTCAAGTGATGAAATCCTAGTCTGTTTGCTTTACTGGTTTTTGGTGTTATTGTAATACTTTTATTAGAGGTTGGTGAGATTTTCAGGACTTGAAATCAAATTCTAGTATGCCTACTTTAGTGATTGTTGGTGTTATTGTGATCTTATTATTAGTAGTTGGTGAGAATTTCAAGACACTGGGATCAAATCCTAGTGTGCCTGTTTTAGTTGTTATTAGTGTTATTGTGATGTTACTATACTTTGGCAAAATAAAAAAAAAAAAATCATACAAATCATCATTCATCACAAATTATAAGAATGCGACATTGCTGTAATTAAATTTTCCGAAATTATGATGGATTTTTCAAAAATTAGAAGAATTAAAAAAAATTATTTAGTAGAATTAGAAGTATAATTATATGCCCAAAAAATAGCCGTCTTTCGATTCCCAGTGCAACTAGCTGACAAGCTGTTAACGATTTATTGTGCCTATTGGAGATCTTAGTCTGGACTCTGTTACACCATAATAATAATAATAATAAAAATAAAAATAAAATAAAAAGGTTCCATATAGGCATATACAATTGGCTAAAGTTAATCAAAGTTTTAAGATGAAAAAAGACTGCTCCATTTCAAAGTCAGAGCATATTACAGACATTAACGAGAGATTATAGTAACAATTATATATTTAATCATGTCGATACTCCCAATGACAAATACTCTACATTTCTAGCAGGACCAGCACAAATACATGACTAATCCTTTTTCTTCACCAAAAGACATATAAAAGCTCTCATTGAAGAAAGAAAGAGTACAGCCGAATGGAATAACCCAACAGCATGTTACCAACTAAGAAAAGGGCAAAGGAATGCTAAAAGTATCCAATGCTTCCTCCCAACGAACAAAAGAAAAAAAAATAAAAAGAATGAAAGAAAATATTTCATTAGATTATCATGGTATCGAGATAGCATAAAATAGAATTTAAGCAACTACAACATTTGAATGTTTTGTTAAGTCCTTAGGATTTAATTAGACTCTATTTCCACGCCATACATGGACAAAACTGTATGGTATTTGATGTGTTAAATAATATTTACAATATAAAATATAAGCCTACAATAAACTAAAATATATTATTGGAAGGACAGAAGAGTACCTTGGCTCCATGCTAAAAATATGTAAGATCTTTTATCATGTCGTCTAAAGATTATGAGAGGAAGATAGTTTGCATGTAGATGTAGTAGTTGTTGCCGGCGTTGATGCGAACACAACGGCAATTGGCAGTGAAAGGATTCATGCAAAAGAGAAGAGAAGGAAGCCATAGCTTCCAACTTCATAAATCAACTATATATGGTTTTGACAACTTAGAAAATACTCATATATACTTTTGGCATGCACATGATGGTTGTGTTTGTTTTGGACGTATTTTCTTACTTAGTAAGCTAAGAAGTTTAATTAGATATACATTGATGAATTATGTTTAGTCAAGAGATAATTATAACACATATATAGAAAATTTATAATATATATCTATAGTTGTTTATTATTATTTTTGATAGATATACTTGTTTATTATTTACACCACTTGAAAGATGTTTTGGATTTGAATTCTAAATTAATTGAATTTTCGTATGTTATATATAAAATTTGAATTACTGAATTATTATTAATTTTTTTAAATTGGCCAAATGCTCTAACTTGTTGGCACTTGTTGAGCAATGAGACTATATCTTCTCCTTTTATATATAGATTGATGATTTTGATATACTAACAGTGCAAATTTTTTTTACACAACCACTCAATCACGTGTTGTAATAAATGAAAAGATTGTTAAAACTCTTTATTGTTGGTAAGATATATCAATTACTTTAATGATTTGGCACTTTTATACTAGATGATAGTATAGAGTTTTGCACAACTAATAAATTACATTTAGGCTATTTGGTTTGTTCTTTTAATTTTATATTTGTTATTTTAAAATACGGTTACCGCAACCCATATAACAAATTAACAATTACTTGTAATTAATTTATTATGACCCCAAACAATAAGTGTTTATATGCGTGTGTGTGTGTGTATTTTTTTTTTTAGTTTTAATGGTAAAAGTATTTTCGGGTCAATTTTTGCAGACTAAAACTAAATATAATTAAAAAAAAATGTAATAGATCTTGATTCCAAGACCCTAATAAAGAGTTATTTGAATGAATATATATGCTTTATCTTTGGGTCTTAGTTTGGTCTTTATATATATATATATATATATATATGTATTGCATGAAGTTTTGTGATGTTAGAGTGTTGTATGGTATATATTAGTAATAAAATAATAAGAGAAGTATTCCAAAAGCAACTCTAACATTTGAATGTTTCGTAAAGTCACTATTTCATTTTAGGATTAAATTTTGATATATTAACAGTGTAAAAGAATTTTAAGCAGCCACTCAATTGCGTGTTATTATTAATGAAAAAAAGTGTTAAAACTATTTATTGTTGGTAAGATATATCAATTACTTTATTGATTTGTCACTTTAATACTAGATGATAGTATAGAATTTTGCACAAATAATAAATCAAATTTAAACTATTTACTTTGTTCTTTTAATTTTATATTTGTTATTTTAAAATATGTTTACCGCAACCCCTATAACAAATTAACAATTACTTGTAATTAATTTATTATGAACCCAAACAGTAAGTTAAGTGGTCATATGTTTGTGTGTGTGTGTGTGTGTTTTTAATGGTAAAAGTATCTCCAGACCAATTTTCGTACACCAAAATTAAATGTAATGGTCTTGATTCAAGACCCTAACATAGAGTTATTTGAATGAATAGATCTGCTTTATCTATGGGTCTTATCTTGGTCTTATATGTATGTGTGTATTACATGAAGCTTCGTGATGCCAGAGTGGTGTAAGGTATATTAGTAATACAATAATAAGAGAAGTATTCCAAAAGCAACTCCAATATTTGAATGTTTCATAAAGTCACTATTTTATTTTAGGATTTAATTTTGATATACTAACAGTGTAAAAAAAGTTTACACAATCACTCAATCGCGTGTTGTTATAAGTGAAAGAATTGTTAAACTATTTATGGTTGGTAAGATGTATTAATTACTTTAATAATTTGACACTTTTATACTTGATGATAGTATAGAATTTTGCACAGATAATAAATCATATTTAAACTATTTATTTTGTTTTTTTAATTTTATATTTGTTATTTTAAAATACGTTTATCGCAACCCCTATAACAAATTAACAATTACTTTGTTATTTTTACACAGTTTTGTTTTGTTTTTTAGTATTTTATCTACAACTTTAGATTTGAAAAGGAAAGTCACAAGCTCCAAAGACAACATCAATATCATTTGGTCACATGCTTACCTCTCTAACTCTCTGATTAAGGTAGGATTTGCCTTCTGAAATAAAGCTCCGAAATGTGCTTCCAAATCTGACCACCTCAAGCGCCAGCTAGAATGGGACCAGTTTCCGATTCAATTGTCCCAGTTAGTATATGATGCCAAATATGCAACCCCAAAAATACCTTGGACGTTATCAAAAGCACCCTCTTCTAATATGTGGTAAGCCCCTACTTTTCCCTCTTCTGGTGGTTGAAAAACAAGTTTAACTGTGCCCTTCAGTGAGCAGCAAAAAGAGGTTAACTTAATTATGATACTTTCTTCGGTTTCCAAATCATATTGTTTGCAAGAGTATTAAAATTCACCTCTAATTGGGGTGGCGTTGCCTTGAAGTAACTTAGCAAGAAGCACTGTTATATGAGCACCATGACACAAGAATGCATTTTGCCCGCATTCTTGTTCTTGTGGGTCCATTCTACCATTTCCTTCCAATAATAATATCTTTAAATCAATTATGTAATTAGATAATAATTAAGTAGTATCATATATTTAAATTGCGGTTATGGCCTTTGTTGTAGCACATTTTCCATAATTCCCGCAACCACGATTTGAATACTTGAGCAGTATTCCAAAAAAAGAGTTTGTTTGTAATCTGAGCAGAAAATCAGAGCCAGTCCTTTTAAGTGAAAGAGTAACATGTACTTTTTCTTTTTCAGTTCTAAGTGTTATAAGCAATTTCATATGCATTTAGTCGTTTGAGTGAAATTGTACTTTTAACTGTAATGATATAGAAGAGAAGATTATAGAAGGCAAAATGAAAAAAAAGGGGGGACCTCAAGCATTACCTGTGCCTAATTTTAGATTATGGAACAAGCAAATAAAGAACGACCTAACCCTTCATTTTTGGTGTTATTTTTCGTGGATCTTGCACGTTGAAGCAATATCAGAATGGGCCTAACCCTTCATTCTTCTTGTCATTTGGTGTTATTTTTGGTTCTGCTAAGAATTTTCATAAATGCAACGACCTAAATTCCAAATAGAAACTGCAATGATCTTGTCAAACTAAAAGCACAGAATTCCAACATCATAACAACAAGGCTCACTTAAAAACAATAAAATAAACATAGATATCATAAACTGATTTAGCATAAATTCATTAGAGCCTCAAGGTATATTCAGAAAAATCAAAAGGGATCATGAATCCGACAAAATTTGACAAAATAAGAGCTAGGAAATGATTTACATTACAACTAGTCAGCTCACTTGACTTGCAGGTTGGGCATCTTCAAGTGCTGGAATCATTTCTTCTCTAATGAAAGGGGGTGAAAGTGAACTCTCGAAACAGAGAAAACAAAGCTGATATAAATGAAAAATAGTTTTACGGTATATGATGAAGGGGGAGAAACTTGGTGTTGCTGTGGTGGGAGTTGACTTTTGTGAACTTATTGTTTGGCTGAGGAACAGTGATGAACTGTCAGTTTTTAATTGGCTAATGACATGGAGAATATAGACTCCTGACCTTATGGGTTAACACTCAAGCGTGACCAAATGTCCTCCTTTCCTTTTAAGACTAAAAATGAGTTGCGCTGAGCTGAGCTGACACGATATTTTAGTTAATTAACTCATAGCTCTTGTTGTGCTAAACCCATTTCTCGACTCAAGTTCAAAATGAGTTGATTTTCATTAGTCAAACTCGACTAGAGGAGAACTTCTGAGTTATTTGATTCAATTCACTAGTCTCAAATCAATATCATATGAACCAAATTACTCTTTGGGTGTAACAAAGATTAGCCTTTTAGGTCCAAAAGCCAAACCAGCTCGAGGTAGATGTTGATGTTGAGATTGACTATTTTCAATCCTTTTCTTTTTTTTTTTTCATTTGAGTTGAAGTGTTGGTATAGGGGGTGCTGCCATTGCTTGATGCTTTCGTGTCACCTATGTTGAGGTATTTCTCAAGCAATGCAATGTAAGGCGAGCAACATAGGAACTTTTTTTTTTTTGTGATAGATAAATAAAGCTAAATTTTTTAATTGAGATACAGAGAAATAGTAATTTTATGTAATTGTGTATAAAGAACATAAAAATTACACTTGATTGAAACCATAAAAGAGAATATTTGATTATAAAAATTGAGATGGAGGAATCTGATACCATACCACAAGATGAAATTGAATAGTGCTCGGTCAATTGCTTTAAAATATTATAAATTAGGAAAAATAGAAACTGCATGCCATGCCAAGTAGCAAATGTATGATACTCAATATATGCACTCTTAAATTGCTACAAACTGCATGCAGCATTACAATGGAAAAAGTTGAGTACCAGAAACATATATACTGCTCCATGTCTAAACTATTAAATCTCTGCCTTCCAAATCATCACTTGGTCCAAAAAAAACTCCACTAGCGCTCTATCTGTATAGTCACATGACTGATGTTATAAACCCTTTTGATATAGTCTACAACCTTGTCCAGCACCATGTCTGCATTCGCTTCAGGCAGGATTTTAACATGACAAGCCAGCAAAACCTTTCCCGCTGTAATGGCCCATATATGCAGCTCATGAACAGCCACTACTTCATCCATGTCCAACAGTCCCCTTTCAAGCTTAGTTGCATCTATCTCACGAGGTGTGCTCTCCATAAGGACTTCCAGTATGTTTCTTAGCATATTGATGGTTGTCCCCAAAACAATTACTGAAAAAATAAGGGTGCAAATTAAATCAACTATTACCCACTCAGGTTTATACCATATGATTGCTCCACCTATCATCACCCCAACACTCTGGATAATGTCCCCAAGTATATGGAGATAAGCCCCTTGTACATTTATGTTCCTCTTCTTTTCAGTGCTTTTGGATCCATCAAGAAGCAGTTCAGTTACATCGCCATGTGAATGATGATGCATGTGATCTTCATGAGAATGATGGTGCCCATCTTTTGGATGCTCTTCAGCATGATGATGTTCAAGATCATGGGCAGACACTATTAGTCCATGGCTATGGCTATGGCTATGGTTACGGCCATGGCCAAATTCATGATCATGTCCATGTCCATGTCCATCATGCCCGTGGCCATGATCATGACCGAGTAACAGAGCCATAATGATATTAACTACCAGACCAAATGCAGAAACTAGAAACATTAAAAAGCCATTCACCTCGCTTGTACCATTAATGAGTCTTTCAATGGCTTCGTACACCAAAATCCCAGCAAGCAGCCATATTAGCTGTATAGAAACCAAAGCACCAAGAATCTCTATCCTGAAAAATCCATATGACTGATGCGGATTGGCTTCCCATCCAGAGGCCCATAAAGAGAAAAAGGAGATGGTAAAGGCTGCAACATCTGTAAGCAAATGTGCTGCATCAGTCAATATTGCAAGACTATTAGCTTTGATGCCTCCAACTACTTCAATACTCATGAAAATGACACAAAGAACCACTGCAATCAAAAGCTTTCGCATAGAAGTTGATCGTTCTTTGGTATCCTTAGAAACAGATCCAGCATCTGCAAATCCACATGGTGCTTCTCCACAAATTTTACGATTCCTTCTTCCATCAGGGAAATCTCCTCTTATTTCAATGACTTGTGCATGCTGAGAGCTTTGTGCTTCCATCTGAAAATTCAATAATGAAAATTCAATTCTCCTCAACTTGGTGAAGAAACAACAGCCAATAGGATCACACATTTTTCATATCATCAAAAGAAACAAGAAAACATTACACATGCATCAAAGAAATTGTAGAATTCTATGTTAAGATGAGTCCGGTAGTGAAAAGAAATGTGAACCTCAAGCACTAGTGCTTAAACAATATATACTTCTAATAATTTTTATTATAGAACATCCTTGAGCCAATGAAAATGTTTACAAATCACAAGCCTAGAAGTAGAAAGCACATTTCTAGTTGAGAAAGAGACATTAAGCAATGGCCGGTACATATTGGGACTAAGATCCATCAAACCCAAAGGCACAGGAAAGCCTCTGATTGCAAATTTCAATCCCAGCTTAAATACAAGTAAAAGTAACCGATTCAAGAATTATGAGCCCATTGGATTCTGAATCTTGCTATAAGAAATTATTAACTTGGTCTGGTCACCACACATATAATATTTAAACTATCCATCTACTTTTGATACATGACAACCTTGCTATGATTGGCTAATTTACAGACACTAAAGATAGTTCTTGAAACAGACTATGATGGGAAAAAATGTATGAATAGCTCTGATCAAAGATAACTATTTCTATTATATAAAAGCATAAAGAGAAAAGTTTCACATAACCAAAAACTAAAGAGAAGTTTCACAAGTTTATTGCAGGAAAATGCATGTCAATGAGTTTTAAAGATTAACTTCATCTTTTTGACACATTATTTTTTCTTGTAGCTACCATATAAGAAAATTTCGCAACAAAGTAGCTACATATGATAGATACCAAGGTCAACCTATCAAGGATATGCATCAAACTGACTATGTAACAAAAGCTTAAGGCATGTGGAGACCACCAAATAAAAGTGTCGCCAAATAAAAATCTGATAGACCAAAAAGAAAATTCGTCCCCCCTGTTCAAGATAAAGGATATTTATTTGTAAAATAAAGGCAAAAAAACTACTCCTCATGATTCACTGATAAAAGAAAGTATGTAATCAAGTTAACTAAGAAGCAGGACAGCAGTTGTTCGGTATTACATAATCAACAGTTGAGCTCAGGCACAATGAACTCACTCTCGCAGTGTTGAATACAAGCTACAAGATACTCTCCTACACGAAAACAAAAGATTGCTCATATAAATAGAACTAGGGTTGGGAAAACAAGGATGATAAGGACAAAGAAAGAAAAAAGTTTTCTGTTTTGATGAAGGATATTCATGGCTACAATGCAAAAAGTGTAAAGGGAGAAGAAAAGAAGAGTCCTATTTATATTTGAAAAGAGTAAGATTTGCAACTGGCAGATTTCAATGTGGGATACGTTAGGATTTGAAGGAGAAAAAGATGGAATTCTGAAATTATTTGAAGGAGTCCTATTTACTTTGTTCTTATTATTTTATATTTGTTATTTTAAAATACGTTTACCCCAACCCTATAACAAATTAAAAACTACTTGTAATTAATTTATTATGACCCCAAACAATAAGTTAGGCTGTCATGTCCTCTAAAGATTATGAGAGGAAAAAAAAAAGTCATGATAAAGATCTTTTTAATTGGTCCCTTACGGTTGGGGTATGGCTCGCGGAAGGTCTTGACCATAGGCCAGTGGCTACTATGTAAGATAGTTTGAATGTAGTTGTTGACCATGGATTCATAGAAATCAAAATAATAAAATTTGATGCAAGAGATAAAAAGAGATAAAATTAAAACCTGACATAATATATTTTAAGTGTAATATATTTTTAATACTTTCCATTCACATTTTTTTGTTATAGTCACCATACTATCCTTAAATAAAATTAGTTTCAAGTTCTGCTATAAGACTAATCTATAATCATTTACCAATTACATTTGGAAAAAAACAATAATCATTGCCAACCCCTGTATCAATTATTTCAGCAATGTTATGTTATAGCATGATTGATTCAAATTAGGGGCTAAGATTTGATTGTTCTCACTATATAATAATTTGTCTATAGTAGACAAAAGATAAGAAAGAAAAAATTACATTTTTGTAAACACCATGCTATCCATAAGCAAGATCATTTTTTTTTAGTTAATACCACAAGTATCTCCACTTTACCCAATTGGCATGAGCATAATATAGGTCAAGGGTTAGAGCAATTACGTAATAGTGATTATTTTCTATGTTATACCTTTGCTGCCATTTTAAGTGTCAATTATATATATATATATATATATATATATATATATATATTATGGTATACATATAATATAATTTTAAATGATATTTTAATTATATCAATATGAAAACAAACCACAGATTTCTGATAATATTTTTTTCGCTTTATCACAAGTTACATCATGTAATTGTTGTTCAAATTCTACTGTCAGTATGGTTCAACCTAGTTGAAGTACAGGTATATATCTATATATGGTCAATGGTTAAATTACTAATAAATTAGGAATAATAACTTGATAACTGTAATTATTTCTACAAAATACACGTAAATATACAATTAAACGAGTTGTTTGTGTATTTCTTTTCCTTTCTTTTTCTTTGGCACAAATATATTTTTCCTTCTTTTTGGATTTTCTTTGGTATATATATGTGCCATTTGCAAACTTTGCACTATCATTCCATGAAATTGCAGTTGAAGTATAGCCTTGTCCATGAAATGTAATATTGGGTTCGGCACTGTGACTTTTTCACTGTTGTCAACAAATGACATGATGAAGCAATTAGTAATTTACATATTAACTCGAAATAGAAAAAAAAAAAAAAAGACAACATATATGATTAAATTAGTGTTTTAAAAATTGGACCGGTGAGCAAACCATTTTAGGAGATGAGCACTGGTTGAACCAGTCCAACTGGTTGGACCAAACAGTCAGACTAAATGATCTCGTAAATATAATTTTTTATACAAATATAATATTTATTATGCCTATTGTATAACTTAAGTTATAATAAATATATTTTTATGCAAATTTTTTATATTAAAATTAAATTTAGCCTAGTGGCAAATGTCTTTTCCCTTTCTCGGAATGATGGTTTAAATCCTCTTATAGATAATATTTATCTATTATGCAATCTAAATGAGAATAAGTAAATTATAATACAAATTTATTCATAAAAGATGCATTGGTTTGGTGGTATAAGCCTCTTATTCCTTAAAGGAAGGGGAACAAATAATTTTGGTGATAGTTTTGAAAAAAAATAAACATTTTAGTGAACCAGTCCGGTTTGGTTATGGAAAATCGAACTGGTTCAACCAGTTTTTGCTAGTTCACACCATTCAAACAAGTTGATCCCCTTAATTGAATCGGAATCCAGACCGAACACTGGTTGGATAGGTCGAACCGCTATATCCGATTTGGTTTTTAAAACACTGAATTTAATTAAGGCTCACTTTGGTATAATTACTCTTTGGTAATGAATTGTGCTTATATAATCACAAGTACAAAATTTAAGTGTATGATAAGTTTATCAAAAACTTTTTTTAACCACTTCAAGGCCTGGAAATAGATAAATGGGAGTATCAATGGCTTCATCCAATTGAAAGGAAAAATGAAAATAGCAACAGGAAAAAAAAAAAAATATAGGCTATACTAACACATAGTTAAACTATCTTTTAACATCCTCCAATTTGGCTTGATTATTATATGAATTGATCAAGCAAGTAGATCCCTACTTAAGCCCATTTAGCGAGAAGTGACATACAACCAGCCTCAAGAGGAGAGATACATTTGCTCCTATTTGAAGCCTACCACTGTTTTGCCTCCTTGGATTCATGAAATCAGCTGCAAGTAGATCCACAAGGGATATGTAAAGTAAGATACCAACTGATGCTGCATTAAGAATACCTTCTACAATAAGGGCAGTTGGATGTTCTCATGGTAACCCTTAGTGATGCCTATACCAATGGTAATCCAGCCTATACCAATGGCAATCCCCATTGATGTTGTTAGAGAGAAGAACAATAATGCCATAATTATAACAGCTCTTAGTCTTGAATTTTGACTGAAAAACAAATAATCTTTAAATTTAGGGTAGGAAAATTATGAGTGGTATAATTGAAATCACTCTTATGCTATGCTAACTTTCTGTTATCTTTTTCCTTGGGCTATTCTCAAATTCTATACTTACTAACAAGACACAAATCGTCTTGGAACACTTTAAAATAAAATTGAATTAATTCATTTGAAAAGAAATTATTTAGTTAGACATAAAAATCATTATTTATTACATGAAAAAGAACTTCTAAATTAATTGAATTCTTAAGTTAATTAGTGCAACTGATCTTCCATACAGTTCAAATTGTAAGTTCAATTCGTCATTCCCCCAATATCGACCCTAGTTACAAAATGTAGTTTCCTTTTCCTAACAGCAAAAAAAAAAAAAAAAAAAAAAAAGATNAAAAAAATAAAATTGTGGAATAATTCATTTGCAAAATTATTGAATTTTTCAAATTTGATAGTTCCAAATGCTACCTAAAGAATCGTACTACCAACTACCAAGATATTACATACTAGAAGTACACAAGCAAGTGGTTAGCAAGTAGTTTTCAATTCAAAGATAGCCTCTTCTCATATATAAATTATAAAGCACTCTTTCCAAAGATAAAGACTTGGACCACAATTGTTTGCTTTGCCAAAATACACAAATAATTAACTTAAATTAAAAAATTAAAAAATGTCTCAAATTAAAAAATTTGCAGGTGATGTTCAGCACTGATGGCTATGCATTTCCTGAAACCTTCTACTTAGGTTGGTTAACATCATTAACAATTATTATCACTTCCAAATCTGGGGATTTCACTGAAATGCTTTGTTGTGGTTTCTTAGTTTCTTTTATCATGGTGTATTTTGCCTTGATATTTACACCTGAGTCTTTTCTCTGACATCTGAGTGTACAAGATCATTGCTCATGCATAGTTAATTGCAAATAAGATGTTTTGAGAAGAGAGGAGAAATATGTTGGCTGTTTGCCAAAAATGATTATGTATTAATTTATTCCTGCAGTGATATTTTATTTTGCAGTAGCTATTTTTTTGGCAACTTGACATATCTGTTTTCTATCTGTCTATATAATCATGGAAAACCAAATAAACACCAGTGTCAAGCTTTCTGTGGTAGGATGACACTATTCAACTGTCATAACAGACTCCATAATAGGGACGAAGAGTGTACCAANACAGGAAAAATATTAGCATTGCACTATGATTAGTGATATGTGTACAATTAAATTTCTACTCTTTTCTACTATTTACACATGGCAACATCTGAATTTTGCTAGACCAACCAAAACCTAAATTAGACCTATGTAATGGCAGTAGCACTAACTCACTATTATAGTTGGACCTAAGAATTTCTGTCATGAAAGACCCACATATAACAGTACATTAATTAATTTACTCCACTAATTAAGTATTCGAGAACTATCTGTAAAATTTACTTACCTGAGATATAAATCAATGACGAAGGAGATCTGTAGAACCAGAAGGAGCTGAACCATGAGTATGTCCATGAGTTGCATGAGTGTGAACATGCAGAAAACCTTCATGACCTTCTTCATCCACAACTCCAACTTGATCCTTCTTCTCTCTAACAACACCACTGGGGATTGCCATTGGTATAACCGTATAGGGATCACAAAAGGTTACGATGAGAACAGTCCAACCGCCCTTATTGTAGGAGGTATTCTTAATGCAGCATCAGCTGGTATCTTAATTTGCATGTCCCTCGTGGATCTCCTGGCAGCTGATTTCATGAATCCAAGGATGCAAAACAGTGGTTTGCTTCAGATAGGAGCAAATGTATCTCTCCTTCTTGGGGCTGGTTGTATGTCACTTCTTGCCAAATGGGCTTAAGTAGAGAAGTAAATGAACAAGTTAGTTTGGGCTTGGCTTGATCAATTCATAAGTAATAAAAGGCTACAAAACAGATTGGACAAATCAGCCCATTACCATTATAACAAACGTTTAGTGGCTCAAGAGACAATAGATAGTAAGTAAAACAATAGAAGAAAACCAAAAAAACAAGTTAGCATCATCAATAGGCTTACGCCAACGAATTAGTAAAACAATAAAACAAAAAGATAAGTGAAGCAATAATGGGCCATTAAACCATAAACATGCAAGAGATAACAAATACTAAAATAGCAAGTATTTAAATTAAAAAAAAGAGAGAGTAAAGTTTAGATAAGTGAAGCAATAATAATTAAAAGAAAATAAATAGAAATAAAAGAGTGCAGAACCGTGAATCAAATACAAATTAAGGGCCTTGAACCAAAAAGTAGTGAATGGTATGATACTGTTCTATGAGCTATGCATAGGCTTTAGAATTAATTTCTGAGTTCTAACAAAACTATTATGTGTTATTCCAAGCCAAATTCAAGAGAAAGGCTGTTACAATCATGGCCTTGTTTGTTTCTCTTACTACACTGGTTGTGATCGCAATTGGTTTAGGAATTACTAATATTTATAAAGAAAATAGTCCAACAGCCCTTATTGTAGAATGAGTTTCTAATGTAGCGTTAGCTGCCATCTTAATTTATATGGCACTTGTAGATCTTCTTGCAATAGATTTTGAGTCCACGGATGCAAAGTAGTAATAAGCTTCAAATAGGGGCAAATATATCTCTTCTTCTAGGTGCTGGTTTTATGTCTCTTATTGCAAAATGGGCTTAGTTAAGGCCAAGTTGTTCACATATTTCAAGATTTTATGCCATATTGTTATTTCACTAGTTCTGTTGATTCTCCTTCGATGTGTTATACATTTGGAGATAACTTTCTTCTTTGTCTTTGGAGTTATGCAACATCAATTTCTAATATTTCATGTCTACTTGGGTACACTCCCATGCACAATTCATCCAAACAACTTAGCAGTTTTCTTATTTAGGTAATAATATTTGTATATTAGTTAAGTTCATAATAGTGCATTTGATATAATTTAAATTTCATTGGTTCCATTTATTTGTTTTTTGTGGCTCTGCTTTTGCATGCTTAACCACAATGACGTAGTATGAATTTGAGCCTTTTTAGAAGTTAAATAGATTGAGCAAATCTGTAAAGTGTAAGTACATTTAGGTGAGCTTAGTAACTAAAATGGTAGAAAACATATTTATGAAGAGCATTGAACATGTACAACATAAAAGAATCCTTATATGCATGAACAAAAATTATTAGCTACACATAAGAACCATCATGTGTGAGGAACAACAGCAACAACAGATAAATGGTGCTTCCCTTCGCTTTTCTATATATATTTCTAGTCAATCCCAATGCATACATGAAGTTGGAACGCCCTGGCTCTTTGTCCTGCAAGAACTCATCTTCTTGAGTGCAAATCTTGCAACAAATTTTTAGCAAGTCACTGACAACTGGTATGCAAGTATTCACGTGATTAAATCAAATAATTTGGCATATATATTTTGCGTATCTTCCAAAACAGCCTTGAGGAAAGCCACATCGTGCTCAAGCCTTTCATTGTCAGAGTGTACAATGTTTGATAGGCTGTTAGCCTCTTCTTGCGCTAACTCTACCCCAGCCAGCTTCTCTCTCAGTAATGCCATCTCCTTCACTGCGTCAGTGAACTTTTTCTGCATCTCCCATATGCTTTTAAGAACAGATGCTAGAATTTTCTCTGCTGCTTCTCTTCTGGCAAGTGCAACTGACAATTGTCCCTCCAAAATCCCATTTTTCCTTATCAGCGCAGCAACTTTAGTTTCATAATAATGATATATGTGTGAAGTAGTGGATAGTGATCCTGATTTATTATTTTCTTGGAATGATACATCATCACTATCAAGCATAAGATTTCCAAATCCATGGTTTTATTGATTTGAACTTCCAGATACCAACACATGTGATTCCTCCCCACTGATATTGCCTCCTCTTATGTTGATCTGATTTCCAGGGTAATTTTGATGTGTTATGTGTTCTGTTGCCTAAAACATATCAGAACTTTAAAATATTACTTTGTATCCTTTTGTGTCCTTCCATAAATGTTAGCATCCAATAAACATACTCAAATTGACGTTTAACATTTCTAAAATCAGCTTTCCCTTTTCAGCAGCATAAGCTTATTGTTAAGCAATTACACCACGTGGCAATATTGGATAAGGGCTAGCTTAGTTTACTAGTTAGTTGGTTAGTTAGGCCAAGTGTCCTTATTCAGTTAATTAGGTATGCCACATCAGCAATTAGTGCTGGCAATGTAATTATCCCTCTGTAATCATCCACCTATAAATGGATGCTTTGTACTAAATTCAATTAATGAGAAAATCACAATTTCTGATTTCCTTTCTCTTCAACCTTTGTCTCTCTAGTTCTCTTCTTCTGGTTTAAGTGCTTTCTCTGCACTACCTTGTTTTTCAATTCTGGAACTGTTCCATAGAGCTTTTCATGGTATCGGAGTAGTCATCAATGGCGGATCACACTTCAACTTCAGTGACTCCATTAAGGGAAACAACAAATCTTCCAACTTTTGGGCAATCTCTTACCATCAAGCTTGATTGAGGTAATTTTCTTTTCTGGCGCAATCAATTACTCAACATTGTGACTGCAAATGAGTATGATGACATTCTTGATGGCACAAGCACATGTCTAGAGCGTTTTCTTCATAATCAAACATTGAACCCAATTATGTTTTCTGGCAAAGGCAAAACATATTTGTTATGAGCTGGATTTATGCCTCTCTTACTGAACCAGTCATGGCTTAAATCACGGCTCATGATACTGCAAATGCAATCTGGCAATCCCTTACTAAGAGTTTTGCTTCCACCTCTCGGGCTAGGGTTATGGAATTTAGACTCCAACTTCAAACCACATGCAAGGGAGGACTAGGTATGTGGGAATAAATTTTCAAAATTAGGCATATTTGTGATGATCTACGTGCTATTAGAGAAATTGTTAGCCAAGATGACAAAATTATGGCTATATTGGCTGGATTAGGTCCTGAATACAATGTTGTGGTAGCTCATGCAAGCTTTGAGCCTTTGATAGTTGAGGCACTCCAGAGTCACCTGTAAACTTTTGAGAAAGGTCTTGAAAGGCAGAGATCGGTTGGATGAACAAATTTTGATCCAAGCAAATGCAACCATGTTTAATCATTAAAAAGGAAAGAAAAAAGTTTTATTAGAATCATAATTTTCAAAACCATAACTCTCAATTGAATTTTGGCAATAATTCTTCAAATTTCAGTTATGGACACACTCATCCATTCTCTAGTCAAGGTAATCATTTTAGCAAGAACAAATCTGGTGAAGGCAACAATTCCAATGGTAAGCCTCAGTGTCAAATTTGTCTTAAGATTGGCCATATGACTACAGAATGCTGGCATAGGTTTGATAATAATTTTCAACCAAGAATGGCACAAAACAATTTACCACAGGGTTAAAATGCACAAGCTATGGTTGTTGGACATGGACTACTTGGTGACACCCCATGGTTTCTAGACACAAGTACTACTCACCATGTCATATCAGACCTGAACAATTTGTCCCTGCATAATCCATTCACTGGAGATGACAAGGTCGTTGTTGGCAATGGTAAAGGCCTTCCTGTCCTTCATACTGGATTTGCATCAATTTCAACTTCTAACAATCCTCTTTTTCTCAAAAAAATTCTTTATGTTCCCAAGATTATTGCCAACTTGGTTAGTGTTCATAAACTTTGTCAAGATAATCATGCTTATGTTGAGTTTTATCCTTCTTGTTTTCTCGTGAAGGGTCAGAAAACACAAGAGATATTCTTCCAGGAAAGCTTGATTGTGGTTTATATAGAGTAATGTCCACCTTGGCAACTAGCAAATCTAATGCTACTACTGCTTTTCAGGTTTTTGGTTCTCATTCTCAGAATGATAGTTCTAGTTTACAACTGTGGCATAATCGCCTTGGTCATCCATCCATTGAAGTTGTAAATAGAGTCATGATGCAGTCTCATTTACCTTTTGCATTAATTCATGCTGACTTATGGGGATCTCCTTCATGCTCTTTTGTTAATAGTGCTTGCTATTTCTTAATGTTAGTTGATGACTTTTGTAGATTTTCTTAGTTATATCTGCTGCAATCTAAGAGTGAAACTCTAGCTATGTTTCAATGTTTTCAAGCTATGGTTGAAAGACAATTCGAGTGTAAAATTCAGTATATTCAATATGATTTTAGTTGGAAATTTGAAGCCTTTGATAAATTGGTGCATTAACTAGGCATAGAACACAAGTTTTCTTGTCCCTACATTCCAAAACAAAATAGGAGAGTGGAAAGAAAGAATAGACAAGTAGTAGAGGTTGGTTTGTCTCTTCTCATAACTCCAGGCATGCCCACTAAATACTAGAGTTTTGCTTGTCAGACTGTTGTACATTTGATAAATAGGCTCCCTACCTATGCTCTTCAATTTCGTACTCCTTATAGCCTTTTGTACAACAAAAATCCAGATATTTCTCACCTCAAGACCTTTGGATGCATGTGTTTTCCTTGTCTTAAACCCTATCGTGCTCACAAATTGGAAAACAGGTCCAGTGTTTGTTGTTTTTTGGGCTACAGTAACAAGCATAAAGGTTTTTTGTGTCTTGACATGGACTCCAAAAGGATTTATATGTCTAGACATGCAGCCTTTGCAGAAGATAATTTTCCTTTTCATTATAAGCAAGGTTCTACTTCTCAAAATAATTCCAATGATTGTGTTCTTCCACTTTTCATACCAATACCAAATTTCCACCCTATTTCTACACCAATACCTCCTTCACCAGAAATCAATTCAGCATTACCCCCTTCACCATCTCCTTTTACTCGCATGGTCACTCGCAATCAACATGGTATTTTTAAACCCAAGGTTCTCTCAATTGCTAGTACTTCATCTTTGTCTGAACCATCTACATACAAACAAGGTATTCAGTTTTCCTGTTGGCAAGAGGCTATGACAACTAAGTTTCAAGCTTTGCAAAAGAATCACACATGGGACTTAGTTCCTTGTCCTCTGCATAAGAATGTGGTTGGCTTTAGGTGGGTCTATAAACTCAAATACAAACAGGATGGATCCATTGACAAGTATAAAGCCAAATTAGTGGCTCAGGGCTTTGCTCAAACTTATGGATTGGACTATTTTGACACCTTCAGTCCAGTTGTCAAATCTGCCACTATCTGAGTTGTTCTCACCATTGCTTTGGCTCATGATTGGCCAGTGCAACAACTTGATGTTAATAATGCCTGTCTCAATAGTGATTTACATAAGAGGTATACATAAGGCAACCTTAAGGCTTTGAAGACCCTCATTTTCCCCATCATGTGTGCAGGTTAAAGAAGGCACTTTATGGCTTGAAACAGGCCCCTTGAGCTTGGTTCACCAAACTCAAGACTACCTTGGTGGCTTGGGGCTTTGTCTACACCATTTCTGACAATTCTCTATTTGTGTTTACTTCTACACAAGATATCCTTTATTTGTTAGTGTATGTTGATGACATTATCTTGACTAGTAACAACTTGCAAACCATCAAATGCCTCATCTCTTAACTGAATTCTCAGTTTTCTCTTAAAGATCTTAGCTTACTGCATTATTTTTTGGGAATAGAGACTACATGGCTTCCGCATACTCTTCACTTGTCTCAAACAAAATATGTTACTAATCTGCTACAGAAAGCTGGACTTATTGACTCCAAACCAGTCCCTACTCCTATGCTAAGTTCTCATATCTTATCTCTCACTCATGGAGTTCTTTTGTTAGATCCTACTCTTTATTGCAACCTTGTCGGTGCTTTACAATATTGCATCATTACAAGACCTGACATAGCCTACATAGTTAACATATTATGTCAGTTCTTCAATTGTCCCACTGATGAGTATTTTAAAGCAGTTAAGCGTGTCCTCATGTATCTCAAGGGCATTCTCAATTTTGGCCTCAACTTCTCTCGTGCTACTTCTCTTCCTTTGGTGGCCTACTCTAACTCTAACTAGGCTGATTGTCCTAATGATAAGCACAACACCAATGGCCATGCAGTATTCTTTGGTAATAGCCTTGTGTCTTGGTGTTTAGGGAAACAAAAAGTTGTTTGCAGTTCTAGTACAGAAGCTGAGTATAGGGCCTTAGCTAATGTTGCCTCTGAACTTCAATGGCGATAGTCTCTTCTCATAGAACTTCATTTTCCCGTGTACCATGTTCCTTTGCTTCTCTATGATAATTTAAGTGCAACCTTTTTATCTGCCAATCCAGTACTGCATGCTCGCAGTAAGCATAATGAAATTGACTACCACTTCATTAGAGAGAAAGTGCAGAATCAATCCCTTAAAATTTGTCACATTCCCTCTCTTGATCAAGCTACTGACATGCTTACCAAACCTTTGTCTACTTCCAATTTTCTGTCCAACAGAACCCAACTAACAGTTCTTCCTCGCCCTGTTAGTTTGAGAGGGGATATTAAGCAGTTACACTACGTGGCAATATTGGATAAGGGCTAGCTTAGTTTACTAGTTAGTTGGTTAGTTAGGCCAAGTGTCCTTATTCAGTTAATTAGGTATGCCATATCAGCAATTAATGCTGGCAATGTAATTATCCCTCTGTAATCATCCACCTATAAATGGATGCTTTGTACTAAATTCAATTAATGAGAAAATCACAATTTCTTATTTCCTTTCTCTTCAACCTTCGTCTCTCTCTTTTCTCTCTAGTTCTCTTCTTCTAGTTTATTCTGGTTTAAGTGCTTTCTCTGCACTACCTTGTTTTTCAATTCTGGAACTGCTCCATAGAGCTTTTCTCTCTAGCAATTTGGTCTCTTTGTTTTAATTTCAATTTCAAGCAATTTAGTCATCTTATTTACCAAAATATTGTAATTATGTCTTCCACCCTATCTGTCAATTTATTGTGACATTGAAAAATATCTTTTTATAATTAATGATTAATTTTCAGCCAATTAAACTAAATTTATCTAAAATTACAGTTAATAAAAAGAGGGAAAAAAAGAACAAAAAAGCTAGAGCAATAGAATAGAACGATAGAGAAAGAGAATGGAGGGTGGGAGAGAAAGAACAGAGGGTAGAGTACACAAAAATTTTGAATAGAACGGATGAGGGAGAGAAAGAGAAAGATAGAGGATGTTATTGAGGTTGTCTTAAGACTTAAGAATTTCGTGTTTAAATTTAAAACCGTAATCAAAGTACAAAAAACATTAAAACAATATAAAAATTACTTGATGTCACCCTCAAAAGAGTGTAGCATAGATTCACCATCATAAAATGGCTCCAACCACTATATGCATTAATGAAAATGGACATTGATATCTATTGAGTCTCCACCACTTATTTATTATCACTAGTTGTACAATTATGCACCATTGGGTACAGATTATACAATTAGCGATATTTAAGTTCAAGTGGTCTCACTAAAATGTTTTCTTGTCTAATTTACATTTTGTATTGTTGTGTATGCGAACAGGTTTTCATTGATGCCCATAGTTGGCAGAGCCTCATCAGATTATGTTCTCAATCACAAATTTAATCATAAAATTATTGGAAGACTATGTAAAAGCATATGAATAGAACCACTCCTCGAAAATGATAGTACCTTAGTGGTACAATCATACAACTACCAAGTCTCATGCCTTCAAAAAATTAATGGAAAGTTGCTCCATTGTAATTACCAAAAGAAAAATGATGGAAAGTCAACACAGCCACAAAGGGCTTTATTGTTTTGGGCTCTCATGCTCCCAATGAAATTCCTATTATCCCAAAATAAACAACTATCCCCAGCCCCAATACATAGGCCAATGTAATAAAATAACTCACTTACTACCAATGTCAACAAAAGAATTTATGAAAGAAATAGCCTAAAAAATATTCACGAGAACACCATTTATTTTGAAAAAAAAAAAAAAAAAAACTTTGTTGGTAGAAAGAGCATATTTCAAAACATTTGCAATGTTCCTGATAATATAAGGCATTCAAGAATCCATCAACACAAAAACAAACTAAGAATTAGAAATTAAAAATTCCTGCAATATGACTTGGTAACGATCATAAAGCAATGCTGTTAAGCCATGTCACTTTTGTATTTATCCATCTCAGTGTTGAGCTTTCTACCTCTAGTTTTCTGTTTACCTAGGTAAATTCAAATTAATTAACTGGACACTACATAAGCCTCTTTCAAAATCATGGTAATTACATGGAAGCAAAAAATCCAATGGTGCTATAGCTGATTCGGCAATATCAAAGACATGGATATGGACAAGAATGTTGCCTCTCAAAAGAATCAATTGTCTAATACTGAATGTGAAGAAATTTAGAAGCAACAACTCCAAAACTAGCAAAGTTCTATATAAAACAAAACTTGGAAACACATGAACAAGTTGGCCCTAATTAATTAAGCCCATTTGGCAATAAGAGACATAAAACCAGCACCTAGAAGAAGAGATACATTTGCCCCTATTTGAAGCCTACTACTACTTTGCATCCTTGGATTCATAAAATCAGCTGAAAGAAGATCCACAAGTGCCATATAGATTAAGATCCCAGCTGATGCTGCATTAAAAATTCCTTCAACAATAAGTGCAGTTGGACTGCTTTCATCATAAGCATTAGTGATCCCTAAACCAATTGCAATCCCCACTGGTGTAGTAAGAGAGAAGAACAATGTCATTATTGTAACAGCTTTGCTCTTGAATTTAGCCTGCCATAATCACCAAAATAATAACATAACGTGTTAGAAGTTAGAAATAAACTAGTACTAAAGTCTAAATAATACTACAGCTATGTGCCTGATCAATGCTACCAAAATAACTTATAGTCACAACTTCATAACTGTATATATGGCTCTACATGACTTCAAGAGACTCATTTAAAGTGTTGACTTAATTATTCTTTGTCCAAGTCAAAACAAACCGCAGTTGTGAACATAAAAAAAANCATAATCACCAAAATAATAACATAACGTGTTAGAAGTTAGAAATAAACTAGTACTAAAGTCTAAATAATACTACAGCTATGTGCCTGATCAATGCTACCAAAATAACTTACAGTCACAACTTCATAACTGTATATATGGCTCTACTTGACTTCAAGAGACTCATTTAAAGTGTTGACTTAATTATTCTTTGTCCAAGTCAAAACAAACCGCAGTTGTGAACATAAAAAAAGGGTGTAACTAGCATCTTTTGAGCTTATATAGCTCATGAGTAGTCAACAATGTAGGCCGGCGTAACCTGTGGGTTTAACAAGTATGGATTTAGAAAATCATGTGTTTTTAGAATATTAAGTCTTTATAGCTCATAATTATTTAGAATATTAGGGATTGCTTCCTCACATTTCAAAATCATGTTAGCAAATACACAGACATCACCTTCCCATTTCTTTTTATATGAATGTCAAAAAAAACTTAGAAAATTTGATTTTAAGGATTGGAAACACAAATTTTAGTTTTGGACCACAGCCCAAATTTCAGACCAAACAACTCCAAAAAGCAAGCCGCCATGTTTGAACTTTGACCAATGAATATCTTTCAGATCATTGGCTATGAGCAAATGCCATCAATATAATTGATTGAGTTTATGGTCATTGAGTGAAACAAGCACCCAACAAACGCATAGCCACTTAAAAAGTCGACAATGGGAACAAACTACAACACTAACTGAACAGAAAAATAGAGACCATCTACTGTCTCTGATGCAAACTGCTTATTTTGGTCAAATTCATGCTTAGAAGCCGCGTAAAGTGATAAATAAGTTTGAAAAGAGTAATAATACTATTTATACACTATTTATACAGTTAGCATAATCTAAAATTAATTGGGCACACTAAGACCTAAACTTAATCAGGCACAATGAAACTTTGTCTTTACTAGAAAGATTTTACCAACTTGCTAGATGGTGTGAATTAACTAGTGCAAAATAATTATTTCTGGTTTGAAAAACTTAAAAAAAACCAGCATGTTAATCAAAGAAATAAAATACTACTTTCAAGTATTTGACCAACCCCGCCGTACACATGCCCCACTACTTTCTTTGTCCATCATAAAATTATATTTTCAATCACAAATTAATCATAAAATAATTGGAAGAATTCATAAGAGCACATGAACCATTGTTGGATAATGATAGTACCTGAGTGATACAACTACCGAGTCCCATGCCTTCAAAAAATTGATGGAAAGTCAACGCAGCTACTAGAGGCTTTATTGTTTTGGGGCTCTCTGATGCTCCCAAAGAAATTCCTATTATCACAGAATGAACAACAATCCCCAACTCCAATACCTACATCCAATGTAATAAAAAAAACACATCAACAACCAAAAATTTAAAGACAGAATAGCCTACGAAAATATTCATGATAACACCATTTATTTTAACAGAAAAAGCACTTTCCAAACCATTCAAAACTTTAGCTTCAACAAATATAGAAAAATTATTTCCTTGTTTTCCTCAAGGGTGGTGCCAATTGGATGTTCCTGATAGAAACAAGGCATTAAAGACTCCTTCAAGATACAACAAAAAAAGAAAAATATTTAAAAAAAAATTGAAAATTACCTGTGCTATGACTCGGTGACGAAGAAGCTCTGAGGACCCAGAAGTATCCGAACCATGTGCATGACCATGTGATGTGTGGGTATGAACAGGCACATTCCCTTCATGGCCTGGTACCTTTTCCTCATCTGCAACCTCTAATTGACCTTTATTTACATGAGATTTCTTGTAATACATAGTTGCAAAAGCATCAACCATGAGGGTTCCCATGGCAGTGCACATAGCAACAAACCCAGTGAAGGGAAAATCACCCCATGGATGCTCACTTAAACAAGGAGAGGTTAAACTCTCAAAGGCATCCGGCAGCACGTGGATGAATCCGGTGGCTAATATCACGCCAGCGGCGAAGGCCTTAATGATAAAGAATATGTCCTTTTCCGGGCTTAATGCAGGGAATGTTTTCCCAAGCATAGGAATACAAACACCAATTGCACTAGCAACTAGTATTGAAGCTATGGCTGCTATTTTGTACTTGAGAGCTTCTGTCTTGTTGCGGTCTTCTTCTTCTTCATCACATGTACACTCGGCAAAAACTAGGGTTGGGAGAACAAGGGCGATGAGGAGAAAGAAAGAAACAAGTTTTCTGTTTTTATGAAGGACATTCATGGCTACGAGATGCAAAAAGTGTAAAGGGAGAAGAAAAGAAGAGTCCTATATTTATATGTGAAAAGAGCAAGAGTTGTACTGGCATGCCAAGATGGGATACCTTAGAAATTGAAGGAGAAAAAGATGGAATTCTGAAATTATTCAGAGTCTTTGATTGATTAATTGTATGCCAAATAGTGTTCTAATATGTCGACACAGTTTGACTAAGATATTATCTGAAACCCTGTTATTCAAAAGAGTCAATGGCTGAAGCTTGAAAAATTACTCTACAATGACGACATTAATTTTCTTAATTTATAATTTGTATCCTTAAAAATTGGTACTCAATCAAACAGATTGGTATGGTAGTTACGTGGCATATCTTTGGTCCTTATAATTTAAAATTTTTTTAATAGGATTCCTGTCATTACCTCTAGTTATAACTTCGTCAATTTAATGTTAATATAGTGACAATAAATGAAGTTGACTTGGTGCCAAAGTGACACAAAAATATCACCTCATCATCTTTCCTCTTCTTTCCTTCTCTCCTTACATTCTTCTTCCTTCTCTCTCTCTCTACCTGTCAGAAGAATGGAAGCAATAATGACTTGACTAATCTTTCGACCATTGGTTTTGAGACGAGTGCTAGATAATTTTAAAATTTTGCATTTTTTAGTGAATCAGATTCTTCTGAATAAATAAGTTGTTTCTCATGTCAGTACTAAATTGACGAAACTATAACTGGGAGTGACGATAGTAACCCAACTAAAAAAATTTCAAACTATAAGGACTTAAAAAAAAAAATTTATATAGGCATCATTCAAAATTTATTCAAATTATAAAGACATATAATATATTTAAACCAAAAAAAAAAAAAACACAATGTAACTTTATTTGGTGAATCATTCAAAGTAATGTTACTTAGCCCACTTAGCCCATTTAGTGGATATTTAGATTATAGCTATGAAAAATAATGAGTCAAGAATTGATTTTGGGTAGACTCAAGATTTTTTTTTTTTGTTACTAAAAATTTAGAGTGAAAGAAGACTACAGCATTAAACTTGGGATTTTAAAAAAATTGATTTTCAACAACTCAGTTTTATGTTTGGATATACTATAAGAAGTGATTTTAATATAATCAATTTTTGTTTGGATTATACATGGAAAATATCTTTTAGATACCAAATTACTGAAAACGGTATGAAATGAATTCCAATATTATTTGTTGGATGATAAATTAAGGGTAATTTGTTCAAAACACAATTGCCAAAAGCATTTTGGGTAGAATCAGAAGTTATGTGGAGTTCCTTATACCAGAAAAAACTTTTTCATGCATTGTGAATAATGAAAAAGCTTTTGCTTTATTTAACAAACAAGAATGAAGCATCCCAGAATCTAGTCTGGCCTTTCGAAAGCTATTCTGATAGGGAAACAATCAAATCTATGCACCTAACCTTATTGAGGCTCATTGTCCCCACTATACAAGTGTTTACTATTGGGAGCATAAATAGTTTGCACACAGAATTTCAAAATCATATAAATGTTATGATCTAAAGTTGAATATGACCAAAACCTTTAAAACTATGGAATATTTCAGAAATGACCAGTTTTGACATGGTGTAGATTTTAGAACCACATAACAAGAATAAGTTAATCTGGCAAAGATCAGATGGTACTAATCAGATCAATATCTTTTCTTCTGGCTTCATATTTAGCAGGCACATCTTGTTACCATAAAACTAGGAAAACAAGTATGTCACAGAATAAGATGATATCCATGCATAAAACTGCAAAAAGCTTGATGCTTGAGCCAGTCTCTTGCACCAATGAATGACACCAATTACACATAAGTTACAAACCCAGGAGCCAGAAATGCTACAGTTGATGCGGGACGAATACAGAAACCTCAAAAAGCTATGATGAACAACTTAAACAGAAAAGCTTTCAATCCTACAGGTCAGACTTTATCAGAAAAAGAACTAGTCATAGAGTTCACCTTTGACATGAGGTTTTCTATTTCGCCCTCCAGTTTGGCTCTCATCTGCGGAGAAAGATTATCCCCTGACTTTTCCAGCATTAATGTCATCATCTTAAGGTTCTGCCTAATATAGTCAATAGAAGGTGCCCCACTAGGCAGTGGCTTGGACCCAGAAGGTTGTGCAGGAGTCACATGCGCCTCTCCTGGTGGATAGGATGTAGAAAGATGTAGTTTGCAATCAATAAGGGTTGTACCAAATGGTTTGTTCTGCACTATGCTACGAAATGCATCCCCAGCATCTGAACTATTGACAAAAATAATCTGAGCAATACCGGCGTCTTTCCACAACTGCATTTCAGATTCCTTCAAGGGACCAAATCGGCCAAATGTTGCCAGTAAGTCTTCTTTTGAAGGCACAGAAACTACAGGAGCAAATTTTAGGAAAAGACAAGTAAATCCAAGTGGTCCTACACCCACTCCTAAGCTTCTTAAGTTCTCTGATTTAGGTTCCTTTTTGTTCCTCCTCCTGTAACGTTTGGGTTTCAGTTGGCCGTTGACATCCTGAAATTCCTTTGCAATTGAATCGGATTCGGCGCTAGCACCATTTAAATCAGGTATCTCTGCAGCTGGTTTAATCTTCCTCTTTCTCCTCCTTTGCCCAGTCTTATTTCCAGAAGCAATATCAACATCTGATGTAGTACACGCTGTCAATGTAGGATTAGCAATATTTTGAACAAGGCCAGGTTGGGAGGCAGATAAGGCTGGATTTGAAGCCATCAAACCCAGTTCTTCCTTGTTCTGACCATCACGTTTCTCCGGAATACCACCATTTGCATATGGGGACACTAGCTGCAGATCTACTACCAATGAACTACAATGAGTGCTTTTCCAATCCCCATCTGGTAAGACTGAAGCACTTTGAGTACTTGGATTCTCCAAAGTACCTATTCTTTTTGTTTTCCTTTTAGGCCCTCTCTTACCTTGAGAAGCAAGATAACTCGGAACTTCTGGATTGCATTTGGCACCACTTCCATTTAAATTTGTCATGCCAATATTTTGCTTCTGAAGTGACAGAGTTACTTCTTCCATTCTCCTCTTTTGCTTCAGTTTGTCCATTTCCAGAAAATCTTTCAAGAGAAAATCACTTGTAGCATTGTTTACATTCATATCTGATAGGCCAGAAAGGGATTTAGTCTTATGCTTCATTGCATTTGCGGGTTTCTTATTCTTTCTCCCCTTACCAGTTTTCATATCAAGTGAATCATTTCTCACAGGGGGACCCAAGTTTCGTCCTTCCACATTAACCAGGGAAGTAGCAAGTTCAGCCTCTTCATTGTAATGTGACACTCTATATCTGCAAAAGAACCACTCAACTAAATCAAAGTTTTTATTCTCAATTGGAAACATACAATCAACAGCTTTAGAATAAAGTCCAGAAAGCAAATCAGCTGGAGAAGCACTTATGAATTCTGGACTGCTGGACATAGTACTCCAGTTCACAAATTTTTTGTACCACTTCCTTCGGAACCTCTTGCTACCAGATTTAGTAATTGAAGGGGATTCATTTGAAAACCTATTAGCTATGCTTGAACCATCTGCTTTATGAGAAAGACGCGGAGTCTTGGAGTCTTCTGTTTCAGCTGGCATGCCTGTATGTCTTGGTCTCAAATTTATGTAAGGATATGACAAATACTTACTCTTTTTCCGTTCTCTCATATCAAAGCCTACTGTAAAGGAAAACATTTTCCAGTAAGTGAATTGTAGCTAGAAAAGTGAAGCCATAGTCAAATTTTTGGATTACACCTAATGAAGCCAAGTAATTCACAAACATTTGGTGCATACTATAACAAAGATGAAGACACTTTTGATACCAACATGAACATAATAGTGTACTAACCTATATGATGCAAGACACAACATCATATAGGATTAGCTGACCTTATGAAATTCCCTCATGCTTCTCATTTCTCAACATGGATCAGGTACATATGGTAAAGCTCTTATGCATGGATTAACATCTATCAAAAGTATTTGCATGCATGTACAAAGGAGAATGGTAGCAATTAGTGGCAATGCAAAATCCAAGAAATGGATTTACTCTATTAAAAGTCCAATTTAAGGCATCATTGTAATTAGCACGTAATTTTTATACCACAAAACATGAAGATCTTCATAAACAATGTCTGATTCCCATAGATTAAGCATACATGCATTTTGTAATCAAATTGGATCAATTATCCTTGGATAAAGAGACATTGTGATTTTGGCAGCTATATGAGAACCAAACTTTTTGTCAAGGATACAACTATAATTGAAAAATTGATAATCATCAATGATAATAATGCATGTAAAGAGATTATAAGTGCAATGTGAATATCTTACAGGCTTTGATTTTCTCTAAGGTTTCAGTCAAGGTCATATTATCTGTCATTTTTATCTCATCAGCAGAAGTAACATGGAAACCTCCTGCTACCTCAAGGCCCTCAACCTCCATAGCTTCCTTCTAATGTACTGCCTTGTGGTATGCACATAAAGCAAAGAGGAAACACAGGATTAGCAAACTACTCAAAAGAAAAGAAACAGAAGACTGTTGAAGATGTTGTTCAGTTTCGGGTTAATAAAAAGCTATTACCACCTACCCTTATGAATTACTTCTTGATGCTATCCATGCTTGCCATTATCAAAACAGAAAGATAAATATACTCAGAAATTTTTATTGAAGAAAATAACAGAGCTATGTCTAGTTAAGTGTTGATACCCATTTGCAGAATTAAATGTAGAGTGCTACAAGACCTAACAAATTATTTCCAGTGAAACTCTAATTTATTCATATAGGAGAGACCCTAGGGACAATATAAGAAATAAAACTGAAACTCAATAACTAAATATGATTTAGATGAACAAGAAATCTGCATTTGACTAGCCACATTCATGACATCAACCCAAAGTTATCAAAAAATTGAGATAGAAAAACAAGGTAAATTCTATCAAATTTTACAATTACTTAATTAGTGTGAGCCAGTAAAGGGAAAACAGCACAGACCACAAATTGTAAGTTTCCAACTCTATTGCCACAGGAGAAAAAGAAGCTTCCAACTCTAAGTTAGTTCAGGCATGGGATTTCAGGTTCTTTAACTATACAATAATAGCACATGCTATAGACTAATGATTAATATCTTTGTTTATTGTCCATGACAATTGTTCAGTAACTTATCCATTCAGTTGTTTCGCTTTAGCAAGCAACACCTATTAGATAAGGTTTCACTCATCCTCTACTACTCCAACCAAAAGGAAAGAAGTTCAGAAATCATGAAGCTCAATAACCACATCACAATCATAAAAGACAAAAATATGAAAAGAGATAAGTTAGAACAAAGAGTTTGCAGTAGATAGATACCCACACAGATACACTACCACAAACACAATACAAAACAAGGAGTATAATGTCATTCAATGAAGTTTTAGCATTTATTTCTTCAAATAGGATCAGATTAAAAATGTACCTTGGTGAACAGCTATTTAAGTATATATGAGAAGTCCAACATGAGGCAAATTCTGATGGGAACGGGCAAAGAAAGTGGTTGTTCAAGAAAGATGCTTCTGTTATCTTTATCTATCACTTCTCGAGCTTTGTCCCACAATTCACTTTTACCACCTTCAATGCTCTGTACATATATAAAGCATAATTAAAATAATAAAGAAAATGGAATGAAACTAACAGACTCTGGCCAAGTAAAATATATGGTCTGCATTCAATTATGTTATTAACGAGTTGTATCAGAAAGAATGGACTTGATAAATCAATAAGGCAGAACTGCATAATGTAACAAATCAATAAGACATCAAAGAGAAAAAGATGAACAAGTTCAAGTGATGTATCGGCTTAAATTAGGCATGCAATAAAGTTAGTGCAATAATAGGTGATTAGCTGAATCCCTACATATAATATAACCTCCTCTTGTAACATTTCCAAAAGGAAAGAAGTTCTCAACAATGCAGGAAAAAACCAAAGTATCTCCAATGTTTCCTATTATTATCACCAGATGAGCAACAAAAACACAAGTAATAGTCCACATAAACTGAAATTTTCATAACCCATCTACTAAATTTACAGCAAGCAGCACAAAAGGAGTGCTTAGTGTTTGAAATTCGTAGCCCAAATGCTAAACTTCAAAGATAAACTCAAATGTAATAGGCGAAACGGAGAAAAAGGGCATAGGAAACAGCAAAAGAAAAATGAGAAAGAAAATCCCTCGAGAGCATACAGGAAAACACCAGAACAGAACATGCAACCTCTAAAAGAAGCATAAAATTCCATCCTGAAGGATTTAGAAGACTTATCCTCATCGTTCTAAACTTTAGCACAAAATGTAGCTCTAATCCATGTTCAAACAAACAACTGGGTGTGAACAAAAGAAGCCCGACAAAGAAATCTGAAAATTTTCCATGACCCAGAAAAAAAAATCATGAGAATAACAAATTACCATGAAGCTGCCACTTTCTCTGTACCACTTCTGTACAAGAACACCCAAACGCTTATCACTCATGCAGTAGAAAATGTGAAAGAAATTGACAAGAGGAAGAAGAAGAAGAAGGAACCTAAGTGGGTGGGTCAATGCGGAAAGGGAAAGGAAAGGAATGGAAAAAAGAAGAAATTTTGGGGGAAAAAAGGAGTGAGGTCTAGGGTTGGATCACACAAGCACTCACATAGTTACCTCACCTCAGTGTCCTCTCCTCGACTGTGCTTCCTCTTCTCTAATCTGTAGTAACAAAATGAAAAATGCTAATTTTGTGTAGTGCGAGGGTCAAAAAGTGTTCTGAGACCCGCTAAAGCCACTATGAAATTGGGGCCCAATGGTTCATGAACGAATGCCAAACTGGGAAAAGATAAAAAGGTAGTGAACGGTAAAATGGAC
Organism: Cercis canadensis; assembly: GCA_003255065.1. Lineage (NCBI taxonomy): Eukaryota > Viridiplantae > Streptophyta > Magnoliopsida > Fabales > Fabaceae > Cercis > Cercis canadensis. Next base: position 222,204 of record QAOA01008633.1, read on the forward strand.
TTCAGTGTATAAGGATAGTGTGGGATTGCAATCCAACATACTAAGAAAGGTTTATTCCAAGGTGTCGGACTCTTTATAGGGAAAATGATATGTAGACAAGGACTATGAGAAGAAAAGAGGGGAATGAATATACATGAGAATAGAGTCTTAGATATTAATTTTTTTTATTATTGAAAAATTTAGGTGAGAAAATATTATTATATTTTAAGGTTGAGAATATGTTATAAGCTTTAATGAAAATTTATTTTCAATTCAAATTTAAATTTTAAAAATAAAATGCTTTAATCCTTATTAATTAAACTAATTTTGTTGACTTATATTAATTTTTTAGTTCTTGAAGTGTTATTATATCCACAAAATATTTACATTATAAGAACAAAGAAGAACTTTTGTGTACTTAAATATTAATTTTTTTAAGCTATTAAATTTGATTTAGTGGTGAAGAATTCAAATAATATATAAAAAATTAAAGGTTAAATTTTTTTTATTGTCTTATAACCAAAAAAAAAATATTGATATTTTTACGGACACAAGAATATATAATATTTTTTATTGTATTTTTTTTTTCTTGTCGTACTCTTTTATAATTTAAAAAAAAAAAAAAAA
>QAOA01008633.1:222815-274601 GCA_003255065.1 Cercis canadensis
CTTGCTGTACCTTTCTAGCATTTTGACACGAGGAGCACATAGAAAGATCCGTTGGTGTGGGCCCTATTCAAAAATAAACTAAAACGGGGAATGTTACCATACTCATAGTGATAGCCACTTATGTTGCATAACTCACATCACTCTATTTTATATATTACTTTGATTGATATCGTATCATATTCTTTTTTTTTCTTTTTTGAGTGAAATGCTATTTTAACTTTTGAAAAATATAACAAAAATTATATTTAAATTTTTTTTATCATTTAAATCTTTAAAAACCCAAAAAGTTAATTTAGTTAATCTTTTTTAGAGATCCAAATAATAATAAAAAATAATTATTTCGATCAATTTTTTAAACTTTGAAAAACTTAAATGGTACAAAAAAAAATTTAGGGACTTAAATAATTTTTGTTATATTTTTCAAAGACTAAGATAAATTTTTATTCTTTTTTTGATTGAGAAAAATTTAGGGTGAAAAAAATTACTTTATTCTAAAATTAGGGTATATCACAAGCCTTAACGACAGTTTACAAATAAAATTTGAACCTATACCTCACAGACGAAATATATTAGTAATTTTAATACTAGTTTTTTCGATTTTGTTTATTTTGCAGCATGACTTTTTGTTTTACTTTAATTTTAGAGTAAAACTTTTTTTTAGTCCTTAGAAAATATAGTCACTGACAAAATTTTTGGTGACTAATTGGTCCTTAAATGTTACTGACGGGACCCTACTGGAGAACTAATTTGTCCTACAGAATAATAATTCAATGACTAATTTGTCACCGAAAATTTTTTAAGGACAAATTTGTCAGTGACTGTATTTTCTAATGACTAAAAAGGGTTTTACTTTTAATTTTATTAGTTTTTCTCTTAATTTTAGTGTTTTCCTTTAATTCTAGTATTTTTCTTAATTTTAGACTTTGTTTCTCTTAATAGCAGTGTTTTTTCTCCTTAACTTTGGGTGGTTGTATTCATCATTATGGGATGGCAAAAAAACAATCATAATTACCTCTAACTCACATATATTAAACATTAATTAGAGATTGTATGTTTAAATCTTATTTTAATTGTGTCATATAATTTGAAAATGTTATTACCATCAATAGATGAATAGTTAAACATACAAAACATCTTTTATGCATAAAATATATAGGTTAAGTGGGCAATATACATCTTTAAACTTTTAGATGGGCACTAATGCACGTGTATTCCATCTAGAGATACATTGCAGGAAAGGGGCAAAACTTTTACCGACGATATTTTCGTAATGAAAAGTGTAGAAATTTTTGTAGCAACGCTATAAATCACGAAATTGTTAAAAGAAAAACAAAAAATAAAGAGTGGGCTTGAAAGCGTCATTCTGAACAGCGTTGTCAGCCTTAAAAGTGCCGTTCTAAACGGTGCCTTTAGGTTTCAAAGCTTCGTTTTTAATGGCTCTATCATCATTTTGAAAAAGAAAAAAAAAAGTTGTGCAAATTTTCAAAGAGTTGGCAATAAGAAGACTTTGAACCTTGAGGACCTCCCTTCGATTTCCAGTGATAACAGTGCCTATGACCTTTCCAACTTTTATGTAAAAAGATTGAGTTAAAGTGTCATGTAAATAGTAGGGTGACCACTTTTCACTTTGTAAAGGCATTAAACTTCTGGATATAAAAGAGATGTAAGATATTTCAATAGGCCATGTATGAATTTAGAACACCATGTATGAACAGCTCACGTCCACAGGTGGGCTAGGTCTTCCACTTCATCTCCACTATAAGTAGGTGGCTCACAATGGGACAAGCACAACAACGATAGAGTGGAGTTTGGGCCTAGCTTATTTTTATAAGAACCTAAAAGGCCACCCCATTACTGTAAGAGTCGACTCCCACGACAAAAATGGTTGAGAATAATTTTTGACCCAACATGTTTACTAGCACAATTATATAAAGGAAGATATTTCCATTCCTCTTCTTTCATGAAGGCTAGCATTGGTAACGTTCATGGGCTTGGAGAAGCATGCTGGCAGGTAGAATGAGTTATGGAAAACGGGATTTGTTACAGTTTTGGAATGGGTGGTGGGATTCAGATTTTTGGGTGATCCATGGATTCCGGGGATCAGTGGCTTTTCTATCGCGGAGGAGGTGAGAAGAGGTGGTGACTTACATTTTGTTCATTAAATTATTTGTCCTCAATCCCATACATGAAAAGGTGACGAAGTGTGCACTTCCTTCACTGCAAATATGGCTGAGATGATTTTCAAGATTCCTATTTCTCTGGGTAGAGATAAGCTGGTTTAGGGCCTTAACAAATTTGAAGCCTACACTGGTTACCAGGAGGCTATGAAGGTTTTCTATGGTGATCCTACACTTTCTTCGGATAGATAAAAAAGACAAGGATGGCGTGCGGTGCAGAAACTAAGAGTTGCTCCTAAACTTAAAATGTTGAGTAAAACCCTTTTTTAATCTTTAAAAAATGTAGTTACTGACAAATTCGTCATCCAAAAATTTTCAGTGACAAATTGATCATTGAATTATTATTCTGTCTAACAAATTAGTCCCCTGGTACTTTAATGAGAAAAGTTCTGAACCCCNGGGATTTGTTACAGTCTTGGAATGGGTGGTGGGATTCAGATTTTTGGGTGATCCATGGATTCCGGGGATCAGTGGCTTTTCTATCTCGGAGGAGGTGAGAAGAGGTGGTGACTTACATTTTGTTCATTAAATTATTTGTCCTCAATCCCATACATGAAAAGGTGATGAAGTGTGCACTTCCTTCACTGCAAATATGGCTGAGATGATTTTCAAGATTCCTATTTCTCTGGGTAGAGATAACCTGGTTTAGGGCCTTAACAAATTTGAAGCCTACACTGGTTACCAGGAGGCTATGAAAGTTTTCTATGGTGATCCTACACTTTCTTCTGATAGATAAAAAAGACAAGGATGGCGTGCCGTGCAGAAGTAAGAGTTGCTCCTAAACTTAAAATGTTTATGCGGCCACTACTACATGTAAGTCTAGCAATTGAGGAGAACATTGCTCTTCAACTTTGCATTAAGTTGGATATAACTTGCGCTATATGCTCTGGCGACCACAAAAATGCTTGCCACCTCTTCACAGCTTGTCCTAAAGCTTTAGCGGTTTGGAGTTTATCTCCACTAATGATCCATTTAGAAGGCAAGAACTTCAACTCGATATGAATTTTCAATGATGAAGCATGGTCTTCCCCATACACAATTTTAAAAGTCTGCAAGGATTGGTAGGAGTATTGGAGTAATCTGGATCTTGCAAACACGTTGTTTTGGATTTATTTTTTCATCCTTTTGTTGTCCGGAATAGCTTTCTTAAGGTTTTGGTTGTCTCTAGTGGTGCTCGGGTAGTAGAGTGGGTATTGGGCATAGATGCCCATTGATGTTTGTTTTGATGTACCTTTTGGATTATTATCTTAAATGATAATGATAAGTATGAATATAAATAAAGCTTGACTGTTTTGGAAAAAGAAACTAATGAATGAAAGGTATTTTAAAAAATTTAAATTAAAAGGTGACAAGGCCTGGAAATAGATAAATCGAGTATCAATAGCTTCATCCCATAGAAAGGAAAAATGAAAATAGTGATGAACATACTTTTTATACAGTAATTAACGCTCATATTTAGTCTTTTAAACTTTTTTGTGCTGAATTGAGTGAGGTTGGGCCACATTTCATGAGTTTGGATCCAATTGGGCCTAAATATATTTTTCAGTAATACTGGACATTTTATGCACTCTCTGTTTTTCAGCAATAACTTGAGTTTTAGACATATAATAATTTTGAATCTTACCTTGTAGGAAAGTTAAGAGAAAGCTCTACAACTTTGATTCAGAGCCCCAAGTCTAATTTGGATATCTAGCTGGTCATATGCAGCCTGTAAGCCAGAGAAGAGATGTTGTCGCAGGATCCTAACCCGCATGCAGTGTTTGGACCATAACTTGAGTTGTAGGTGTCGTATGGACTTGAAACTGGTCCCATTAGAAATATAAGACACATAGCTTCAATTTTTATGAAGACCAGTTCCCAAATTTTATATTTTAGATGGTCTTATTACCTGTCGAAGTTGGCTGATGGTTCCAGAGACCTGTTGGCACTTAAATGGGCTTAACTTCTTCATTACAAGTCCAATTGAGCCCAAACCAAAGCTTAATGAAAGCTAAGGCCCATGGGAATGCATCTGCCCTAATGGCAGTTTGGGTGTGCATGTATTTTTAAAGGTTTATATGCTTAGAAAAAGGCAGCCAAAATTCATTAGAGATATTTTGTAAGATATTTTGTAGACAGCTTTTCTTGTTTTCTTAGTCTCTAAGTTTTCTCTCTAAGTTATTTGTAAACTTTGTTCCTCATGTTGATGGAGGGCTGAATACTCAAATCAATCCAGGTTTTGACAATTCTGATTATTAATTCTGAGATTATGCTTTGATTGTTATTCATTTAGTGGTTAATCTACTTCTTTCCTTCCTCTGAAATATTCTGTTTGAACACTACAACAAATTTCCTGGATTCCAACGGTATTGTTCCGTTGGAATTTCCGTTGGAATTGATAATAATATTTTCAATATTCGAATTTTTTTTTAATTATTTAAAACTTTCAAAAAAATTCCAACGGTATTTTACCGTTGGAATTTAATTTTTAATTAATATTTTTTTTGCATTATTCCCATGGAAATTCCAACGGAAAATTCCGTTGGAATTTCCAAATCACCATTCCATGAACGTTTTATTTTTCTGTGAGACCAATTTCAGCAAAACAGCAAAGACAAGTGTAAAATTGTGCAAGTAAAGCTTAAATATCTCAGAAATATGCAAGATTCAACTGTCTAAAAGTATGCAAGATTCAACTGAAGTAAGGAAATATAAATGAAGAGTATAAAATACAATCAACTCCTAAAAATTTCAGATAATCATCTCACAAATGAAAATCATCCTCATCATCTTCATTGATAGCTGGAGGTCGTAAGGACGTAGTAGGAGCAGCCTCTGAGTTGTTATGTCCTGATTGCAATTGCTGAATGTATCCCTTAAGACTGGCCAACTCACTCTCAAGTTGNGAGAAGCAAATAGTGCTCCAGACAATGCCCCCCAAAAAAATCAATCTGCATTGGTTCTAGAGGGCTCTAGAGTGTCCTACACAATACTACATCATTCAAATATTCAAATGATAACCAGTAAGAATATTTGTCAGCATTGTAGGAGAGTATCTTGTAGGCAAATCCAATACACCGTCTTTATCTACAATTTTAGGAGAATATCCCAATAGCGATTAAGCAATGGGTATTGCGTACCATTAGAATTTCTGCCCAAGATTTTACATCAACTACTCTAGTTGGGATCGCAATCGGTCTAGGAATCACTAACGTTTATGATGAAAACAGTCCAACAGCCCTTATTGCGGACGGAATTTTTAATGCAATATCAGCTGGGATCTTGATCTATATGGCACTTGTTGTTCTTCTTGCAACTGATTTTATTAATCCAAGGATGCAAACCAAGGGTAGGCTTCAAATAGGGGAAAATATATCCCTTCTTCTAGGAGCTGGTTGTGTGTCTCTTCTTGCAAAATGGGCTTCGTTAAGGCCAAGTTGTTCGTATATTTCCAGATTTTGTCCCATATATACATGTGCGTGTATATATGTGTTTTTTTATTTTATTTTTATTTTTTATATATATATATATAAACATTGAATAAAATGGAAAATAATAATCACAATTGAACAAATTTAACAACGAGAAATGCTTTTCCCCCACTAGTTTCACTTCATCAAATCATATACAACCTCAATCACATACTTAAAAAATTTAAGTATGCTTAATTAAATTCAAATTATCTTAACAGTATTAATGAGATATATATATAGGACTTTCTTCTCTTCCTCTTTGTACTTTTTGTATCTCGTAGCCCTGAATATCCTTCCTCAAAACAGAAAAAAATTTTGAATTGGTTATCTAAAAGAAACAAAGATAACTTAATGATTTTTACTCAAATTTGAAAAGATTTAGAAACTACCAGAATTCTTTCTCACATTCAGAATTAGTTGACAATTACACTTCTCAACAAAAAAATCTCAATATTTTTGGGAGATCCTTGGACAAATTTCAACCAAATTTGAGATCCCAACTTTTATTCCCTCAATATCTCTAATATCTTTTTTCCAAATATTAACAGACTTACAGATAATATCAACCAACAATAACCTACAGATATTTTGGATTGGTAAACGTGACCATTTAACTTATAGTTTGGGGTCATAATAAATTAATTACAAGTAGTTGTTAGTTTGTTATAAGGGTTGCGGTAAACATATTTGAAAATAACAAATACAAAATTACAACAAAGTAAATAGGACTCCTTCAAATAATTTCAGACTTCCATCTTTTTCTCCTTCGAATCATAATATATCCCATATTGAAATCCGCCCGTTGCAAGTCTTGCAATTTTCACATATAAAGAGGACTTTCCATTTCTTCTCCCTTTACACTTTTTGCATCTGGTAGCCATGAATACACTTCATCAAAACAGAAAACTCTTTTCATTCTTTGTCCTCATCATTCTTGTTATTCCAACCCTAGTTCTTGCTGAGTGTACATGTGAGGAAGAAGATGAAGACCGCAACAAGACAGAAGCTCTCAAGTACAAAATAGCAGCCATAGCTTCAATACTAGTTGCTAGTGCAATTGGTGTTTGTATTCCTATGCTTGGGAAAACTATCCCTGCATTAAGCCCAGAAAAGGACATCTTCTTTATCATTAAGGCCTTTGCCGCCGGCGTGATATTGGCCACAGGATTCATCCACGTGCTGCCGGATGCCTTTGAGAGTTTAACTTCTCCTTGTTTAAGTGAGCATCCATGGGGGGATTTTCCCTTCACCGGGTTTGTGGCTATGTGCACTGCCATGGGAACCCTTATGGTTGATGCTTTTGCAACTATGTATTTCAAGAAATCTCATGTAAATAAAGGTCAAGTTGAGGTTGCAGATGAGGAAAAGGTACCAGGCCATGAAGGGCATGTGCATGTTCATACCCACACATCCATTGGTCATGCACATGGTTCGGATACTTCTGGGTCCTCAGAGCTTCTTCGTCACCGAGTAATATCACAGGTAGTCACATTTAAAATAAATGGTGTTATCATGAATATTTTCGTGCTATTCTGTCTTTAAATTTTTGGTTGTGGATGTGTTCTTTTGATTACATTGGATGTAGGTATTGGAGCTGGGGATTGTTGTTCATTCTGTGATAATAGGAATTTCTTTGGGAGCATCAGAGAGCCCCAAAACAATAAAACCTCTGGTAGCTGCGTTGACTTTCCATCAATTTTTTGAAGGCATGGGACTAGGCAGTTGTATCACTCAGGTACTATCATTATCCAATAATGCTTCATGAGCTGTGATGAATTTTTCCAATCATTTTATGATTAAGTTGTGATTGAGAATATAATTTTATGATGGACAAAGTACTTGGGCACGTGTACGGTAGGTGCTAGTTAATATTCACATCATAAAGATAGTTTTATTGTGCCGAATTAAGTTTAAGTTTTAGTGTGCCCAATTAAATTACTGTTGTAGTTTGGTCCCATTCTGGGCCTTTTAAGTAGCTATGCGTTTGTTGGGTGCTTTTTTCTACTCAATGACCATAAACTCGATCAATCATTGTTGCCATTCGCTCATGCTCAATGGCCTTTCATTGGTCAAAGTTTAAACATAGCTGCTTGTTAATTCATTGGACAAAGCTTAAACATAGCTGCTTGTTTTTAGAGTTGTTTGTTCTGAAATTTGGGCAGTGGTCCAAAACCAAAATTTGTGTTTCTAATCCTTAAAATCAATTTCTCTAAGTTTTTGTTGACATTCAGATCAAAAGATATGGTAAGATGATGTCTGTGTATTTGGTAACATGATCTTGAAATGTGAGGAAGCAATCCCTAATATTCTAAATAATTAGGAGCTATAAAGACTTAATATTCTAATTAAAAGCACATGACTTTCTAGTCATGTTGACTACTCATGAGCTATATAACATCAAAAGATGCTAGTTACACCATTTTTATGTTAACAACTGCATTTTCTTTTGACTTGGACAAAGAATAAATTAAGAAAACATTTTAAAGGGTCATATATATAGTTGTGAAGTTGTGACTATTGCTTATTTTGGTAGCATTGATTAGGCACATAGCTGTACTATTATTTTGACTTTAGTACTAGTTTATTTCTAACTTCTAACACATTATTTTATTATTTTGGTGATTATTGTAGGCTAAATTCAAGAGCAAAGCTGTTACAATAATGGCATTGTTCTTCTCTCTTACTACACCAGTGGGGATCGCTATTGGTTTAGGGATCACTAATGTTTATGATGAAAGCAGTCCAACTGCAATTATTGTGGAAGGAATTTTTAATGCTGCATCAGCTGGGATCTTAATCTATATGGCACTTGTGGATCTTCTTGCAGCTGATTTTATGAATCCAAGTATGCAAAGTAGTAGTAAGCTTCAAATAGGGGCAAATGCATCTCTTCTTCTAGGTGCTGGTTTTATGTCTCTTATTGCCAAATGGGCTTAATTAATTAAAGCCAACTTGTTCATGAGTTTCCGAAGTTTGTTATATGTAGAACTTTGCTAGTTTAGGAGTTGTTGCTTCTGAGTTTCTTCACATTCGGTATTAGACAATTGATTCTTTTGGGATACTACATTCTTGTCCATTTCCATGTCTTTGATATCACCGAATTAGCTATAGTACCATTGTGTTTTTTGCTTCCTCGTAATTCCCAAGACTTATATTAAGTGTTCAGTTAATGTATTTGAATTTACCTAGATAAACAGGAAATTAGAGGTAAAAAGCTCAACACTGAGATGGATAAAATACAAAACTGACATGGCTAAATAGCATTTGCCTTATTATTGTTACCAAGTCATATGCAGGAATTTTCAATTTATAATTCTTGGTTTATTTTTGTGTTGATGGAGTCTTGAATGCCTTGTTATCAGCAACATGCAAATGTTTTGAAATATGCTTTTTCTACCAACAAAAAGTTAGTTTTTTTTTTTTTTTTTNTTTTTTTTTTTCAAAATAAATGGTGTTCTCATGAATATTTATTAGGCTATTTCTTTCATAAATTCTTTTGTTACTGTAAGAGATTTTCAATCTATGCAACCAATTAACAAACAACAAGCATATACCAAAAGAACAAAAAAAATATCTAAACCAGGAAAGCAATTCTAAATCAAATCTGTAAATCAATTAAGAAGACAACACTAGAATTTTCGTGGTTCAGCCAAGCTGGCCTACATCCATAGGAGAGAGCATTCCACTATGATTATCATCAACAAGATTGGATCTTCCTTACAATAGAATCCCCCTTGGTTCCAGTTCTTGAACCTTGCAGCATATTCAATTAGAACCCCAAGTCTCACTCTATCTTTTCTCTCTTAATCTCTCTGATTCTTTCCTTCTCTGATTTTTTCACAAGTTTAGAAACTCTGATCGCACCTTACACCGCCCTTCACACATCACATGTTTATACATCAGTTGTAAGTCGGTTGTGGCCAGTAACTAACTAACTAACTGATTTCTAAGACAACACGCCCTCAACAAGGCCGTGTCTTGACGATCTGGATCTCCACTTAAGTGACACGCCCCATGTCACTAATTGTCCCGCTCGTGTTTGTAGTTTAGGGACTTCACTTAAGTGACACGCCCCGTGTCATTACGTCTCTTGCCCGTGTCTGTATTCTAGAGGCTCACTCTAGTTCCTCATCTCAAACATGGCCATGGTTGAGGCCGTGTCTTCTGAACATGCCCCGTGTTTTGCATGTACACGCCTGTGTCACGTCTTGTGTCTGACTTCTAGAGCCTCACCTCAAGTGACACGGCCAACTCTCCAGTGAACACGCCCCATGTTCCTGCTCGTATTGACAATCCAGAGACCAAGTCTGAGTGATACAGTCTGCTCCATAAATGAACACGGCTGTGCCTCCTGCCTGTGTTCCACTTACTCAAGAGCTAATCATCACATTGACATTGGTTGTGAGTGAGTTATTTTATTACATTGGTTATAGGTATTGGAGCTGGGGACAGTTGTTTATTTTGTGATAATAGGAATTTCATTGGGAGCATCAGATAGCCCAAAACAATAAAACCCATTATTGTTGTTTTGACTTTCCAACAAATTTTTTTTTTGATAGTAACAACAGGGCAACTTTCCATCAATTTTTTGAAGGCATGTCACTTGGTAATTGTATGATTGTACCAATCAGGTACTATCATTTTCGAGGAGTGGTTCTGTTCATGTGCTCTTATGTAATCTTCCAATGATTAAATTTGTGATTGAGAACATAATCTTTTGAGGCTCTGCCTACTATGAGTATCAATGAAAACTTGTTCGCATACACAACAACACAAATTGTAAATTAGACAAGAAGAAATAATTTTAGCGAGACCACTTGAACNACAACGAGGCAACTTTCCATCAATTTTTTGAAGGCATGTCACTTGGTAATTGTATGATTGTACCAATCATGTACTATCATTTTCGAGGAGTGGTTCTGTTCATGTGCTCTTATGTAATCTTCCAATGATTAAATTTGTGATTGAGAACATAATCTTTTGAGGCTCTGCCTACTATGAGTATCAATGAAAACTTGTTCGCATACACAACAACACAAATTGTAAATTAGACAAGAAGAAATAATTTTAGCGAGACCACTTGAACTTAAATATCATTAACTGTACAATCTGTATACAATGGTGCATAATTGTATAAGTGGTGATGATAAACAAGTGGTGGAGACTCAATAGATATCAATATCCATTTTCATTAATGCATATAGTAGTGGTGAGTGTTGAGTGGCTTTTATATCCACTTTTTAGATATCCTTTACTTAAGTATTTGATTGTTTATTGAGATTAATCATCATCTAATGTGATCTTTTATGTTAAATTGTAGGTTTCATAGGTTAGAATGAAGAATTGAAGAATTGGGAAGTTTTTGAGACAGAATTCAAGGGTTGCGGTGCTCAAAACCTAGAGTCGCGGCCCCTGGAGCATGAAACTTAAAACCAGGACAGCAGCTCAGGGGTGCACCCCTTGAACAGTAGCGCCGCACCCCCCGTATGCGAAAAAATACACATGTTGGGACAACAGCTCAGCGCCGCACCCCTCAAAATACAGAGGTGCGGCGCCCGAAAGTGAAAAGAAACAAATTTCTTCCAGCGAGTCAGAGGTGCGGCGCCCAAACTTCAGAGGTGCAGCGCCCGAATTTAATTCTGCAGACGCGGCTTATTTTCTCATGGGTTTTAGGGCTTTAGAGTGAGGGGTATAAATAGGAAAGCTAGGGAATTAGAAAGGGGTTCGTTCTTAGACACTTTTGGAGGCACAAAGGAGGCAAAGGAAGGATTGAAGGGAGGAGATGCAAGGCTGATTTGACCTTCAAACCAGAGTTTTTCTTCTTTTACCTTTGAATCATGTCTCAATTTTATTCTTTCTTGTTCTCTTCATCTAATATGAACTAATTCTCTTATCTAGGGTACGATGTAGCCTAATTAGGACTAACTGTAGTTTCTTATGAAGTTAATTCCATTATTTATCTCTTAAATTTGAGCGTTTATCTCTTCTCTTAATGCTTCTGATTGTCTGGCCAATAATTAGATGAATTGTTAATCACAATGAGACCGGAAGGAGAGTTGTGTGTCAAGTTCCTTGGGGTAAATGCCATGAGTTACATGGAGGATAGGAATATACCTCCATGGCTTATGTAATCAGTCAAAAAGATCCACAAAACTAAATGAATTCGTAATTATTGTAACTCGTATAGGGATATACAGGGTTAGTAATTAAGGAATACTTACACTAGACCTTGGGAGAGGCTAGTGAATAAATTAGGGAATCTTGATTAGCAAATAGGAAGATAAATTGGAGTCAATGAAATATGGAATGAAAGCTGAGAGTAATTATGGTGAAGTCGGAACCCTAGGTGTTTCTCTCTTGCTGAATCTATCATTTTTCTGGTTTAATTTGCTATTTTTCTGGTTTACATTGTTTTCATTCTATTTTTAGTTGTTTCATTGAAATATCTTCTTATCGATTGATTAGATAAAGTTAAGGTTAACCCTATTTCGGTAGTTGGTACATTAGTCCTCGTGGGAACGATAAATTGATCTCATTTTATTACTTGCAAACGACAACGTACACTTGCGTTGGAATTTTCACAACAGTGAGTTCTATGCTAGACCCTTTTAAGGTGAAAGAAAGTTACTCTATTTGAAGGTTAGGACATGCCACAGACTTTAAAAAGAGTTTTTAATAATACTTACAAATTGTCTACCAAAAGAAAACTTACATGCGAAGTACTTTGATTTTTACTTGGTAGTTTGTACATTTTAAGTAGCTATGTAATTTTTTTTTTCTTTTTTTAAGTTCTTCCATATCTTTAGTAACAGCGGAACATGTTCCTTGTTCCTTAGAGTAGTTTGGTCTTAAACTTTCGCTGCATCCCAAAACTGAAAAAATATGTGTTTCCAATCCTTAGAATCAATTTCTCTTAGATCTTGATAAGCATTCAGATCAAAAGATATGGGTAGATGATCTCTATAGGTATTGTTAGTAACATGCTTGGAGTGTAAAGAAGGAATCCCAAATATTCTAAATAATTGTAAGCTAGAACGACTTGTAATCCAGCTTCCTTGATATTCATCTTAAAACCGGAACTACCTACATTCTTGACTATTGTTGAGTTATAGAAGCTCAAAAAATGATAGTTACATCCTTTTCATGTTAACAACTGTGGTTTCCTCACCCTTTGTGTCCACTGTCCCTTAAGGCCTTAACAATTTCTCCGTCCCTTTTGTTCTATCCTTTGGAGCATTTTCTCATCATATTACTTGATTGTTTGAGTTCCATCCTAAATTTTGCTTTCATCTTTTGTAGGTTTGAGAGCTGAAATTGGCAAACTCAGTGGTGATCGTTTGCTCTACCTATGGCTATAAGGGGACAGCGATATAATAGTCTGCTTAGCTGTCTTTGATGTAGGAGGAGCCTGTTGTGCATTCTGGATTTCTGCTTTCTTTTTCTCAGTTCTTGTATCTCAATTTTTTTTTTACAATTATGGTGCAACTTTTGTCTTTTGCACACTGCATCGTCAAAGAGATATTGTATCATATTTATCTTTTAAAAATAAAAATATGAATGGGGCTGAATCTAAAGTGGTTAGTAGATATCAAGACTAATGGACGAAGTGATGCATCCAAGAAGAAAAAATAACAAACAAAGCCGTTTCTCTCTTTTTTTACAAAAAAAAAAAAAAAAAAANAAAAAAACAGAAATGTAGTTGTGAAAGAAAATAATTCATACAAAAAATCTAAAACAAGAATTTTCAAAATTTAAATTTTAAGTTGACTTAGAGAAAGTATAGAAATAAGTGACTAAAAATTTATTGTGTCTGAAGAATTGAAATATAAATCATTCATATGATTCATAAGTTAAAATAACTTCTTAAGAAATTATATTTGGAGCTATTAGGTCAAACACATGAATCATCAATATTTTAGCAGGATAACATCTAATAATTATATTTTTGTCCACTCAGAAAAAAAAAATCGTATTTTTGTCTAATTCACAAATTTTTTTTTTTCTGTGAATGGGAAATATATTAAAGACAAAACAAAGTTAATAGTTAATACACAGTGCACACAATAATCCAATTTATAATTATCAAGCATCCATGTGCAAAAATAGTTATTTATAAAATTAATAAATGACATGATATAAGAAAAGACAAAACTTAGGTAAAGTTCTTTAAGTGTTAGTGGTGTTGTTCTCCTATTAAAATATAATATGTGTATTATTTTTTATACATCAGCACTATCTCATCCTCCTTTTTCTATATTCACTCTATTATCCCAATTTTCTCTGTTCAAAACCAAAACCAAAGCCCCAATTTCCGCCATCACCATTGCAAAAAAGAGAATCAGAGAAGAAGAAAAGAAATATCATAATAGTTCAAAAAATTTAGGCAATCAACTAGCAGGAAAAGAAAGAAAGAGGAAGGTAGAGATTATGGTGAACGGAGCAAGGGAACGGAAGTTAGGGGAAAGAGAAAGTGAGGGTGGGCAACTAGAGAATGTGGTGATATTGATGTGTAAAAAATAATATACATGTTATGTTTTAATAGGAGAACAGTACTATTAGCACTTAAGAAATTTTATTTAAGTTTTGTCCTGTAAAAAAACGTGCCAAAAAGTATATTTGAAAATAGTTACTTCTTAGCACGTTTTTTACATTATGCAGTTTTTGCGTTTTATAAGAAAATATGTATTTTAGTACATATTAGGTGACTCAATTTTTTGATATATTTGCAACGACACTAAAATCATTGGTTGAATTCCACTCAACTCTCAACTAAGAGTGTGGGTAAGATAGCCTCACCTAAATTTTATGCACCATGGCAGCATATGTGCCGGTCTTCAAAAACTTGATCTCCAAGCAGCATCGGAACCGGAAAAAANCATCGGAACCGGGAAAAAAAAAAAAGTAAAAAGAAAATAAATAAAAGGGAGAATCTTAACCTTAATAAAGTGTCCCTGACAATCCTCTTTAATACCGGCAACCAAGCCCAGCGCAAGAAAACAAAAAGGCAATTCCTCTGTCTCTTGGACCCCTTGTCTCCGTCCTAGTCCTTTTTCCGAACGGCCAATATGCTATTCAAAGACGTTTCGCTTTCTCCCTGCTCTACAGCTGTGCCCAAATCGCTACCCTACACTCATCATTCTCATGCCATGTTCGTGGAAGTTCCAGAAAAACCAACAAACCCAGCCAATAATGTTGTGCACGCCACCATTGAGTTACGCATACACCAAAGGTACGTGCTTTTTATAGAGCCCGTCAAAGGATGTGTAGTTGCAGCAGACAGCGAGGTTGTTGAGTCTAGAGAGCTCTGTTTACAATTCAAGATTCCATTTTCTCTTCTCTGCTCGATCGGTTTGCCATTGTTCAGCGATTATGTTTCAGGGAAGTTGGTGAAGCAGCCGATTTCCCTTGGTTTATGCGACTATCTGAAACCCTATATTCAGTCCTCTGCTGCTGCTGTGGCAAAAGAGACTGGGTTTAAGAAAGAATTTAAGTTGATTTTTGTTGTTAAGAGTGTGAAGTATGACTTTGCAGACAAGCAGGAGTGTGACAGGATTGGTTGCTCGTTGAGAAGGTGAAGATCTTGAGGGGTTATGTTTTTATAATTTTAATTAGATTTTGGATACATGGGAGAAATAGCTTAATTGCATTGGTAGGAGAGTTGGTTCTGTTTGATTTTGCATTTTGTATCTATGTCCTTCAAGAGAAGGGGATTTCGTTTTTATAATTTGTTCTCCTTTCAATTTTATTTTTTTTCTTTTGACGATAATAGAAAATCATTAGGGGGAGATAGATTATCTGATGGTTAAAGTCAGCAAGTTGCAAATCCTTTAAATTCCTCAACATCTACAAATGTTTCTTCTTGCTAAACTGGGTTTGACACTGGAAAATATTTTCAATTTTGAGAATGCTCAATGGAAATAACATAGGTAAACTTACATGACGGACGGAAAGCTTTTAGATTTTTGGGAGAATTATAAATCAGGAGTCCAGGATTCATTCAGCATGAAATATATCAGATTAATTGCTGGTATACATATGATTAGTTGTTTGATTTTAGCATGTAGATTTTATATTTAAAAAGTTGTAGCAAAAGTTAAAAAAATGTCCCTTGATTTTAGGGACAAAATATTTGATTGATATTACAAATGAAATTTGATTATAAAATTTACCTTAATTTCATAATTTTAAATCTTTTCAACTTTTTCAATTTAGGTAAATATTGATTATTACAAAAATATTTGCTAAACTGGTTGTTACATGTTAAAGCATTATTTTTTTTTTTTTTTTACTTGACATTGTCGATGTTGGAATCCAAGATTTTTTATAAATTATTCAGGACATTTCTTGACTTGTTAGAAAGGTTATTAATAAGACCTTTTTTTTATTAATTAGAATTAATAAGACCTNTAAGACCTTTCTTTTTATTAATTAGAATTAATAAGACCTTATTGTGACAACTATAAATGTCATTCCATGAATAACTGAATCGGTGAAAAATAGGAGGAATAAATTAAGAGGATGGTAATGATCATGCCAAAATTGGGAGAAGAGAAGTTGTCATGTACATGCAGCATTATGGCTGTAGGCAACACATGTGATTCATGTCAACTTGATTTGGGGGACCAAATATTTGATTGGTAATTTGGTATTATTAATTAAGTATATAATAAAAATTAGGGAAATTATCCTCAACTTCTAAAATTTGAAGGAAAGGACAAATAGGTATATTAGGCAATTTATTTAGTTAGGTGCTTCACACCATGTGGCATTTATGTGGCTATTATATTTATATAAAAAATTATTTCACTTATATTTTAACATATAATCATATATTGAACAGAATAACAACATATCTAACACATGATATTCATATATGATAACGACATTGCATTTAATAATATTTTGCTCATTTTTAGTGCACGTCAGCCACCTCATTGAAAATAAAATACTTGATGTATAATTGTATTTTCTTTGAAGTTGTAAAATCTTGAAATAATTTTTCCTAAAAAATTATTCTATTTCTTGAAAAGTTTAATTCTTTTAACGAAATATTTTATTACAAAATTCGAGTCTGTTTGGGTAAAATATTTTCACAAATAATTTTTTATTTATTGTTTCTTATAACATAAATTACTATATTTATTATACATAAACTACTTTATTTACTACCTTATATAATATAAACCACGACTTAACATAATATGATGATGGTGTGCGCTCTTGATTGTGGTCAATGGTTCAAAGTCCAGTGAGAGCATTGTTAAAAGAGGAAAAATCGTAATTGTTCTAACCCTCAAATGAGATTAGAGATGACAATTTGACCTATACTTGATGGGCTCTGCTATTTTTACCCAGTTGGGTACAGGTATGGGACAGGAAAAATAGATATGGGGATGGGGATAAACAATTTAAATGAGTAATTTTATGGGGCCGGGGATGGGGAAGACAATACTCTCCTTGCTCTACCCCGTATTATACATAAATATAATATATATATATATATATATATATATATATATATATANTGAGACGGGGTATGAGGCAAACGAGCATTTAATGGGGCAGGGATGGGACATGGGAATGTCCTTTTGGGACGGCCGGGGGGGGCACCCCATTGCTATTCCCAAACAAGATTAATCTCTCGTCCAATTGGATAAAGTAAGAATACTTGTGATATTAACCAAAAAAAATAATTCACACTTCAAATTTTTCAATTTTTCAAATTTTTTCTATATAGACTCCTTTAAAATTTCACAATTTTGGATCGAGTCAGCAATGATTACCTCATTTCTGCTTGCATAATTTAGTCCAAGTTCAAACTTTTCCTTTAGCTCATCGTGAAGTTCCTCTTTTATTTCTCCTAAAAGCTTTAGCATCCAACGCAGCATTCTTTTTCAGCAGCCAACTTTATTTCATTGTATTCCTGTTCCTTGACATCAAATTTCCTCCTAGAATTATCATTCTCCTGACTTTTCAGTAGTTCAGCTTCCAACTCTTGAACTTACAAACAAAAAATTGGATAACACGCCAGATAATTTAATTAAGCTTAAAATGCTTTATTTTTTTATCATTTTAAAGAAATCTTGAAAGAGATTGGGCACTAAATTGCAATTAACACAATTGTTAACAGGGCCATGCAGTCAAACTTCAATGACAGTTCGTATCAGTTCCTACAGTTGGTGTTTCAGTAGCATTGGTATGGGAAAAATGGTGTGTATCTTCATTAGTCAATACGTATAAAGATAAGAGACTAAGATATTTAAGTTGATTACCAACTCTTCATACTACAAGAGAATCTTAATTAAAATACACATAAAAAAGTCTAGATAAACTAATTTATAGAAAACTTTATCACGTATTTAAACATATCAGTTAGCACATATCTTATCAATTATAACGTTTATATCTTTAATTTTCTCTTGCTTTTTTTTCCCCCCTACATTCCTAGCTTCTTTTAATCCTTCTCTTTGAAATTCATTATGGTTGGTAAGGGTTGATGGGTGAAATAAAATAAATTATCACAATAATTAATTGTGCACGTGGTTTTCATATCACTTGTAATATTAGATTAACTAGTCTCTTTCATTGTGCGATGCGCAAATAAAATAATAGTATTTGATATAAAAGATAAAAATAGATAAAATTAAAGCCCAGCAAGAGCACATTTTAAATGTAATATATTTTTTTCTTTTTAATTGATCCCAAGTTAAATATGAAAAAAGATCTAAATAAGTATAACAAAAGCAAATAAAGAATAAGAGAGATAAAAAAAAATTCCTACATATCAATTGATTTCATAAAAAATTAAAGTTAAACTTTTTAGTTTATTGTGACCCACAAAATTTACATTTTAGGTGAGAACTTTTTCATGTTACAGTTTCATCCGTGGGGAGACAAATGTAGGGCTCTTAATTGTGTTTTATGATCTTTTATAGAATTGATTGCATTTTTTTTTATTTATAAAAGCAGAACAAATAAATAAATAAATCCAAAATTCATCCAGGACCATATCATGTAGGAGAAAAGGAAAAAAATTAGCCTACACTTTAATTGATCTTACAAATCATTTAAACCTTTAAAAGGGTAGAGTTTTTGATTATGTATAAAAGCAAAATACATAAATCCAAAATTCATCTAGGAGCATATAATGTTAGAGAGAAAGAAAAAATTAGCCAACACTTTAATGGATCTTACATGCACCAGCATTCTTGGTGACTCCATTAAGCAAAACTAATCTTGGAGCAATTAAACCTACAACACAAAGAAGAAATAGGTAGCCATAAGGCCAATGTTTAGTACATCTATATGAAAAGATGTATGGTTACATCTTTGTTCATTAATTTCATCAAAGTTGATGATTTTATTTTATTTTATTTTTCTTGCCATTTACATCGAATAAGAGTATGGATTTGTAAGGGTAGTGAACCTTTTTGATCTATTGACATGATCAAAGATGAAAACGCAAAGCCTAAAAGTTAAATAAATAAAAAAATTGATTGGCAAAATATACCTTCAATCTTGCAATTTGCTTATGCTATCTTTTACAAAGAAATCTGTGTATGATATCATTTATATATGAGTATCCTTTATTTGTATTTGAATCCAATTCTTTGTCCTTTATTTGTATTTGTATTTGAATCCAGTTTTTTCTCTTAATTACTTTGTCAAATATTGAATTGATGTATTTGTATTTAAATCTAATTCCTTCTCTTAATTATTTTATCTCAAGTTATTTCTAAATTATTATTAAATTATTTTTTTAATGGGTCACAATTAAAATTTGTAGAATTGATTGTACATTTTTTAGTCCCATTGTTACTCGACCCCAGTTAGCCACAAAAAATGAGTAGACATGAATACTTTTATAACATAATAATCTATTACAATTTATAGAATTGATTGCATATTTTTTAGTCCCGTTGTTACTTGAACCCAATTAGCAAATTATTTTTCTTTTTTGA
Source organism: Cercis canadensis (assembly GCA_003255065.1). Classification (NCBI taxonomy): domain Eukaryota; kingdom Viridiplantae; phylum Streptophyta; class Magnoliopsida; order Fabales; family Fabaceae; genus Cercis; species Cercis canadensis. The sequence goes on from QAOA01008633.1 coordinate 242,406, forward strand.
ATCAACCACCTACTTATCTTTAAATAATTATAAAAAATATTAAAGTAGACATGAATACTTTTCGAACAAAATAATCTATTAGAATTTATAGGATTGATTACATAGCTTTTGGACACATTGTTGCATGTCTTACTTTTTGAAAATTTAGCAAAATAAATTGATGAATTGGCAATAATTATCCCTCTTCATGGAATCTGTTTTTGAATTTAAAATTATTACTTTTTTGGATTTTAAATCTTATAAGGGATAATAGACAATTATCTTTTTAAATTATTATTGAATTGATGTATTTGTATTTGAAATGAATTCCTTCTATTAATTATTTTGTCAAGTTATTTCTAGATTCTAAAATTTTATTGAATTGAATTTTTTTAATAGGTCACATACTTCAACTTTGTGAAACATGTTATGTGTTGATGCCATGTCTTTTCCTTTTATATGTAGTAGTACTGGTCCCGAAGCCAATGCATGGGTGGCGGTAGCAGAGGCAACACAAAATAAGAAATGATATTGGACCACCCGTTGATGTTGGTTTAGTGGTTATTTAAATTATAGTTCTATTATACTTTTTAGAAACTTGTTCATATAGTCTAATCTCACTCTTATTCTAAGAGTTCTAGGAAATCCTATTAAATCACCAATTGAAGTTGGTTTAGTGGTTATCTAAATTACTATCCTATTAAAAATCTAGGAAACTTGTACCCATGGTTTAACCCCACTCTTTTCCCTAGTGTTATAGGTTATTTAATATTTTTGTCCCCAAAAAATCATACCTAGACCTAGTTATAATTTTGATTTTTGTTCTCTTTCCCTTTCCGTCTCAATTATCAAGTACTTAACCCCTACTCATTCCAACCCATTTATATTTAAATATGATAGAGAAGTTATAACCTAATGAGAGTACTCTTGTCATCCAATTATTATTATTATTATTATTATTATTATTATTATTAATTTGTATAAGTTTAAAGTAAAGTTATAACATGAATAACTCCATGTACAATGGTAGGACATTTATTTTCTATTCAAATATCACAAGAGTATCTTATATTATACCATTTTTTTTTATATCATACATAGGAAAGAGAATTCCAAATTTCTTCATTGATCAAAAAGAGTTTTCTATATTGATTACCTAGACAAACATACTAACACTTCATATATAAAGCATTGACCCCCAATGGTTAGTAAAATAATTTAGTTCACATTCTCCTCCTATCCCAAAAATCAACTACCCAAAATTAAATTGCCCCCTTGTTTATCTTTAAATGGGACATGTAATGGTTTCTTTCATATTTATAATAAATGTCACATCCCAATTATTTGATTAATATTGACAAATTTTAAAATAATAAAAAATAATTAGTGTCATAAGCACTTAAAAACGTAAACACATTTCTGTATAAAAAAAAAAAACTTAATAATAAACAAAATATTTTAAGAAATTTTTTTCATGTTAAATATATAAATCGAGAGCAACATGATAAACTTTGAACTACATTTAAAATTTTTGTAACAAAAGAAATGAAGGCTTATAATTAGAACCACAATTAAATGCCAAACAACATTTGGTTGAGTGGTAATGAGACCGTCCTTAAGACTTGTAGGTTTTGAATTCGAACTTAGAGTTATAGCCAAAAATACTAAAAAGAACCACAAATAAACCAATTTACCTTTTTTGTATCTATATTGTAAATTTCTTGTAAATTTCCATATACAATTTCAAAGATATATATCATTTCACAAAAAATAAAATTACAGAGATATAAAGGAATAGAAAGAACACACATAAGAATAGATCCATTATTCTTGCTTGCATTCTTTGTCTGACTATATCATTTAAATTAAAGAATTGATATAAAACAAATTGAATTGAACTTGACCACCATTAATCTAAGATATATTAATTGAGTCTCACTTAAATTTAAAAACCTATATGGAATGTCACTGATTCCCTGGTGTGCGAAGTTAGCAGAGGTTACTAGGTTGCTTTTAACTTGGTAGTGGATAGTTCTCTCATTCCCCCACTTTCTAGCGAATCTTTCTTATGGAATTCTGTTTCGTGGCTTCAAGTTCCCTGGAAGCTTAAATTATTCTTGCGATGCTTGTGCACAATAGCGTTTGGTGAGTTTGTTCATCTCCAATTAGAGCATATTTCATATTTGTATATTTTATGCTCTAAGAACAATTCTACAATTCAATTGTCACAACTTCATGCATTCATAGGTTGTCCGACGGCTATGCAAACTTGGCTGATCTCCCCTTTAGGTCTGTGTTACAGTGAGGAGCTTCACCCTTCCTTTAGTGCCTAATGGAAGTGGCTATATTTGACTTTCTTGCTTGATAGTCAAATTGTCAAAACCTTATTTGTATGACTGTTTTTATCATGTGGAGGCTTTGGAAAGAAAGGAACAATTAGCTCTTCAATGACAAAGTTTGAGATCCTCCTAGAATAGTCCATAAGGCTCTAAAGATCCTAGAGGAATTTAATCCAAGGATGTGAATAAAAAAACCTGTAAAATCCAAGGACCCAAAATGTAATTTATCCTAATTAATAATTAATTGCTAACAATGTCTCAGAATTTAATACAGTATATACAGATTAAGAATATTATTATAGTCTAATAAAAAAAAGAATATTATTATAGGTACTTAGCTTAGTAATTTGAAATTTTTGTTGTTGCTGCATAATGTTTAATTTACCAAATTTTAGATTATTTTAGCAATTTTGTTTTCCTCTGGAAGGGACATTGCATATAATGCTAGTAGATTAGACGTTGTTGACTTCTTGTGCTTAAATTGGAAGCTCAAAATATAAATTGCAATTGATCAAATAGGTACCCAATTTTTCCCCTTAATTTTATTTAAAAAATGTTTTGAAGTCATTATAATTCTTTTTTAAACTTAAAAGGTCTCGTAATCGCTTTTTTCTTTTCATATCTTTGTTATTGGAGAGTTTGAATTCAAATAGCTCCACTTAAATTAAATTTCTAAATTTCACTGTGTACATTTTTTTTCAATCGAAGCTACACAATTAGAACAATCTATCTCTCTTTTTTATATAAATCCAACTCTCCCGTTCTAAATAAAATTTAAATTCAAAACCTTTATAATAGAGTATTTCTGTGCTCAAGAATCACAATTTAATATTCTGGAAAGAGGGGGGGTGGGGTGGGGTTGGGGGAGCGGTGGTGGTCCTCCAAACCAGACAATTTGGAATCAGTCGTTTTACCAGATACACAACTTATGTCCTGTCCTGAATGCAATATCTTTGCTGTATGGCATGTGGATTGAGTAGGAAACCTTATATGAAAGTGAAGGAATTGACTTGGATTTACAGGAAGCCTTAATAATGGAAAGTTTAGCCATTAATCTGCAAAGGCACAAGTTCAGAAAGCCTGAAGTACTACATAGCTTCAGCACTAATTAAGTAAATTTTCTGCTCGTATTTGTCACACACTTCCTAAAATGGGAAAAAATCACAATGCCATTTTGAGTTTAGGTGTTTGCTTTCCTACCTCCCCCATATAGGTGGGGTAAAATTGAAAAAAGAAAAATTCACTAAGAGTTTGGAAGAAAACAAACTTTTGAAGTTAATACTATCGTGAAGATCTTGAAAAATTAAATCACCAAGTATGTACAATAATAGTTAGTTCCTAGTAAATGCATAAACGGAACAATACAAAAAATACATAATAATTTTGTTTACCTTGTTAAATTCAAATTCTATTAACAATTTAAGAATGTGATCCATAATGAAAGACTTAGTTTTTTAAGACATTCGCAATGATACCAAAATCAAAAGTTCATTCAACTTCAACCTCCCTGTGAAAATTCTTTTCCCTTTTTACCCCACCCTAGAGTCCCCATTTAGTTTATTCCTTCTACTTCATTGAGCAACTTGGTGAATGTTATTCAACTCAATTTATCATAATTAATTCTGTGTCTTCTTGTGAGAACTCATAATAATTAAAGTTCAGAGTTGTGTAGAAACTTGGGTACGTGCTCTTGTTTCTTTCTATTGGCTTCACGGGTATTATAGATAATAAGCTGAGTCGGTTCACTTCTTGTACCAATCTGATCAGAAACTGCCACAGTAAGTGCATATCACATGGATGAACTGCAAAGGAAATTAAAAGTGTACGTTTGCTACCACAGTGAAAATTAAAACTGCCACACTGAAAAGTCCTCACCCTAGCCATTGTCAGCATGAAAATAAATAAACTTTCTACCACATGCACCAATAAGTACAACCATCTTCAATCAATCAATCCCTGAACAAGGAAACAAAATCAGTTGCCATCCACCCCCAGCTAGTGGCCAAGTGGAAGTGGTCCATTAATTATGAGATTTTTAGGTTCTGCTTTCATATGGTTGAAGTCTTGAAGATATATAACCAAGGGAAATAAAATAAAATATCGAGTGAAAATTAATAATATAATGATTGATAAATAATAATTTATTAAGATATATCTTATGTAGTTTTTAATTTAGTCTATTGAAAATTATACAATAAATATAGCTTATTTTTCCAAAAAATTTATCCCACATTCTCTCTTAGTCTCAATAAAATTTAAATTCCAAACCTTCACAATAGAATATGAAATACTCAACTATAACTTAGATGTCGCTTGAGGGCTATATATCTTACGTTTAAGTTTAACTCCTGGAAAACACACCATTATGTGAAGTACATCATGACAGAATGCTTCTCTACTCTACTCCATGTTTTGTTCTTCAAAACCTTTTTGGCTAGCAGGGGGAAGGGGGCAAATAAGGAAGAAGGGTAGCAAAAATGGGTTGGTTTGAAGAAAAATCAAAGTTGCTTTCATCTTTCGATAGTACGTGAGGTTTGATATTTGGCCACTTTCATACAAAGTTAAGGGGTTTGGTTTGCTCGTAATTGTATAACATACTCGTTATTTATAAGCTTTACACACAATACACTTTTCTTAACTAGTTTGCTCATTGTTTCCGTTTACAGATGACAGACAAATAATGACGATGATGGAAAATGATCCCTTAACATGTTAAACAAAATTTTATATGAATAAGGTGTTAGTTGGTTTCTCTTGTAATTAACGTAGAATCTAATTCCTATTTCAAACCTAGGAAAGAGAAAGATACTTTGGGTGTTAATTTGTTGGACTTCCTTCCACCTTACCCTTGTTATGTAAACTCTGTTTAAAAAACAGATGAAGAGAGAATAAATAAATAAAACAATGAGGTTTGTTACATACTTTTAGCATTTATGTGATATGTCATACTACATGGGATTATTTAATGTGTGAATGACATATGTACAATTAAATTATTTTCAAGTTTGCTTAAAAAAATAAAATAAATTATATTTTATATCCAATAAAATATAAAAATTAAATATGTTTGTCACATCAATGTGGTATAGCATACTTATGTGATATCATCGGTCTGACCCATTTTGGCATGGCTTGATCAGGCCTCGGGCCAAATTGGCCCGGTTCTAATTGAGCTAGCAAACTGCTAGCCCAACCTAACCCTACACAGGCAATTGGCCTAAATGGGCCGGCCCACTATTTTTAAAAAAAAAAATTTAACTATTTTTATTTGTAATTAGGCTAAAATCTAACAAAGATTTAATTTTTTCTTTAGTGATTTTGGTCAAATTACAAATGAATCTAATTAAACAAAACAAAACAAAATATGTGTAAAGTAATAAATAAAATTAAAACAAAGAATCAAAGACGTATAAAAAAATGCATGTAAGTGTAAATTTAAAATAAATATGTATAAGAAAACAAAAAAGTCATTGGGCTGGCCAAACCCAAACTCGCATGGGCCACGGGCCAATTTGGCCCGGTTCTATTTGGGCTGAGATATTTAAAACTCAGTCCTACCTTTTTTTGGGTCAAAATGGATCAATCCATTGGGCCAGACCCATTTTACCAGCTCTAACCTAAACTATCTTTTTTTTTTTTTTTAATCCATTCTAAAGGGGTAGTGTCATTAATTCCACACCCATCTTGTTACAAAGGTTGTATATAGTTCGTGTAAAACAGAAAAGGGTTGTATAGCTCGTAAACGNTTGTAAATAGTTCGTGTAAAACAGAAAAGGGTTGTATAGCTCGTAAACGATAAACAACTTATGCATGAAAGGATCATTTGAAAGGAACCTAAAACATGTATCATTCTATATGAATTTGGAAAAAAAAAAAAAAAAGGNTCTATATGAATTTGGAAAAAAAAAAGAAGTAAAACCCCAAATAAAGTCACCTATCCCCATGTTAATTTTACTTCTTCCATATCCCCTCCTAATGTATAATTTTATGAAAAAGCGAGGTTGCTTTCACATCTAATTTGGCATTGTAGTTTGATATTTGTCTTTTTCATATAGCAGTGGAGGGAATTGGGTTGGTCACTGTAAGATACCTGTGGCTACTAATTATAGTTATACAAATAATACATTTTTCTTGGTTAGCTTTGCTATTTGTTTTTCCGATTTAGATGATGGTAGACATAGTGACAACAATAAAAAAGACCCCATAACATGAAAAACCAAATTTTGTATAGAAAATCTCTTATTGATATACTTGATCATCATAATGTCTCTTATTGTAAACATAGGGATTCAGAATTAAATTCTTATTCATTAAGATAGAAAATGATTAAGAAAATAGAAGAATTAATTCCCATAATATGCAAAAAATATTTTTCTTATAAAAACATTGAGAGAGATTCTTTATCTCACAAATTAAAGAAAAACAAGGGTGCAGAGAGTTATCACAGCCATTTACCAGCTGCATAGCACTGTTAGTATCAGTTTCTACTACCACATGAGAGACCCAAGCTGCAAGCTGATCTAAGTCAACTTTAAATTGATTAGACTCTAATTTTATTTCAATCCCTTTTGTTTTAATTGATTTAATCTTTTCTTGAAACTAGTTTGATTGGGCTCTTTCTTGGGCTAAACCCACTTGTGTTGATCCAATTACACTAGAGGCCTGATCACAGTTCTACCTTGGCAGCAACGGCTGCCTCTCACTTTGTCTCTTATACTTTTTCTATTTCGAGTTAATCTGTAAATTACTAATTGCTTCACCATGTCATTTGTTGACAACAGTGAAAAAGTCACAGTACCCAGACCCAATATTACATTTCAAGGACAAGGCTAGCTATACTTCAACTGCAATTTCATGGAATGATACTGCAAAGTCTGCAAATGGAATATATATGTACCAAAGAAAATCCAAAAAGAAGGAAAAATATATTTGTGCCAAAGAAAAAAAGAAAAGAAAAGAAATACACAAACAACTCATTTAATTGTATATTTACTTGTATTTTGTAGAAATAATTGTAGTTATCAAGGGTATTATTATTTCTAATTTATTAGTAATTTAATCATTGACTATATATATATATACCTGTACTTCAACTAGGTTGAACCATATTGACAGTAGAATTTGAACAACAATTAGCAAAAAAAAATATTATTAGAAAACTGTGGTTTGATTTCATATTGATCAGTAAAATATCATGTAAAATCATATTATATGCATACCATATATTATGTCTTCTCCAATCTACAATTCCTTGAACTTGCACAGTCTCCTCTCCATACTCTTTTCTCTTGTTCTTCTCAATTGCAATCCCCATTGCAGTTGTTAGAGAGAAGAACAATGCCATAATTATAACAGCTCTAGTCTTGAATTTTGCCTAAAAAACAAACAATTGAGAGTTGCAGATTCTATTCCTAGAGAGAGAGGGGGGGGGGGATGAATAGGAATTGTTAAAAATCATTTGTAAAAACAGATTCAAGTTACAGATTTGTTCAAGAACTGGTTCTTGCAAACTAGTTCTTATAAACTAGTTCTTTCACAAATGCCAGATTTGAATACACAAAATAACTTGCTGAATAATACAAACAGAAACTCAAACTAAATCCAGAAAATCATAGATGAAGAGAAAGAAGATCAGCTAGAGATTTTATAGTGGTTCGGCTTAACATGCCTACATCCACTTCTCTCATGTCAATGGGGTTCCACTATACTTCAAGTTTATTTTTCCAAGCTTCTCCAAGCTTAACAACAAGTTTATTTTTTCAAGCTTCTCCAAGCTTAACCATAGTTTTTGTTTCTCAAGCTCACAATGAACTCTCTCTCTCTAACTCACTAGAGATCACTCTCATAGATTTCTCCCATAGAAATCCAAGATACAAAATCCAAGTGTTTTGGTTCAACCTCAAAGAAGAACGCTCTCACAGAGTAGATAAGTTACAATGAAAATCTTGAAGCATGAAGGAATGACCGAGAGGAAGAAGAAGAAGAGTCAAGCTCTCAACAATGGCTTCCCTCTCTTTCTAAAAATATTTTCTTCTTTCTTTACTTCATAAAAATCGAAGTCTTGGAGTCTCATTTCTTTTATTTGCTTCTTTGTGCACGTGAAAGACCAAATGGTGAGGGAAAAGAGGAGTCACCAACCGGCTAACTCCTTGTCAATCAATCAAGGTGACTTTTGTCCTTTTTGGTCCACGAAAGTCTCTCATTGTGTAAGAGGGTAGATAGACTTTTCTTGAAAATTGACTTTGTTAAAGTACACTTCAAAAAGTAACATTTCATTCTCCAAGAGTACAACTCTTAGTCAGATTGTAGAAAGGGAAACTTTCGTTGGAATCCGTGAGAAGCTTTGTCCACATCAGCAATATTTGAGACTCATCACAAAAGCAAGAATTGATTCTTAAGAACAAGTTCTTCAAGACTTCATTTGAACATTGTTCTAGATAGCAGCTTATAAACTCAACAAAGATTAGAAGCAACAAGACAAACAACATATAAAAGAAATAACAAGGCATTATTGTTATCATCAAAATAGGTTCAGAGACATGTGGGGTTAACAACAATCTTTAAATTTGGGGTAGGAATATTATGAGTAGCATAATTGAAATCACTCTTATGCTAACTTTCTTTATCTATTTTCCTTGGGCTATTCTCAAATTCTATACTTACTAACAAGACACAAATCGTCTTAATTGGAACACTTTTAAATAAAAATGAATTAATTCATTTGGAAAGAAATTATTTAGTTAGATATACAAATAATCATTTACTACGTGAAAAAGAACTTCTAAATTAATTGAATTTTTAAGTTAATTAGAGCAACTGATCTACCATACGGTTCAAGACTTCAAGTTGTAAGTTCAATTCATCATTCACCCAATATTCCTACTTACAAAATGTAGCTTCCTTTTCCTAACAGCGAAAAATTAAAAAGAAAAAAAAAAGGTTTATGAAGGAATTCATTTGCAAATATATTGAATTATTCAAATTTGATAGTTTCAAATACTACCTAAAGATAAAGATTGTTTGGGCTAAGTATCATTTTTCTTACATGAGACGTTTTCCTTAAAAAAAGCTGTGGACATTAGGAATTCATATTATTCATGAAAAACATCCTTGTGACAACGATGGGTTAGTATGCTCACCTAAAGAGTGGTGCACATAACCTCAAGTCTAGTTTCTATTGCCTACGATGTATTGTGATGTTTATGGTCATGAGTTCGCATTGACAATTGACTATTGACTATTTTAATACTTTTAGAAGAGTAATATTGTTTACAAACTATTTGGTGTCACACTATTTTATACTCACATCTGAATTTTATTGGATCCACTTATGTCTCAAATTTCGCCAAATTGTCCAGTGTGATATAATGTATGATGCATGGTGTGTCAAAAAAATTTAAGGTTAAAAGAGGAAAATTTGACTCATTATTTTTTGTTATGTTTATTTTAAGAAATATATATCAAATAAAAATAAATAAGCATACATTAAACTAAGTATCGTACGGAATACCCAAAAAAGAAAAAAGAAAGAAAAAAAAAAAACAATTGTCACATGGAATACAAACACTTGGGACCAGCACGCCCATAGGAATGCAGTTAAACGCCAAAACAGCGAGACTTTGATCAATTAGTAATTGACATGACTTCGATGGATACATGCATTGCTTTGGAATTTCTAAAGAATCGTACTACCAAGATATAAAGACTTTGATACATACATACTAGAAGTGCAAAAGCAAGTGGTTAGCAAGTAGTTTTCAATTCAAAGATGCTTGTTTTTGCATATGTAAATTATAGAGCAATCTATCCAAAGAGATAGACAAGGGCCACAATTGTATGCTTTACAAAAAAAACACAAATAACTTAGGTGGTGTTTCATATAATTAAGGAGTGTAGAAATATTTCTGAGAAATTCAACATGAGAATGTTACATTGGTACATATTTTGAAATTACATTTTAGAAAATTATACATAGGAATGAATTTTAGCCCCATTTTTTATGAATGTCCCGGCAACTGGGTGGCATTATTTTTTTTTTTTTTGAGAATATTCAATATTAATCAAACATGATAATACTGAATCACATTCCCAATAATATAATTTCAGCGGACAATATGATTTCCAAAATTGAAAATCAGATCCATTAATCAAATACCACACTAGGTAAAAGGATTCTTTTTCTAAAACATTCTCTAAATAATTTTAAGGAGGGGAAATTAGATAGGCTAAAAGGATTAATCTCCCTTTCTTTTTCAAATATAGAAATAGGCTTAATTGCAATTTTGGTCCCCCTATTTTAACCACTTGAAAGTTTTGGTCCTCCTTCTTTAAAAATGAACTATTGAGTCCCTCTATATTCATAAAATGTACAAGTTTAGTCCATTTATCTTTAAGTCAAAATTCTTAGGTTTATTTCAAGATGTAAAGTTCTCTGATTCATAATCTCACCGTTCAGATTGAAGAGCTACGTCTTGTGAATCTTTCCATTAAATTTCAGCTCGATCTAACGGTGAATAAGTCTAAATTTTTGATTAGATAAAAACTTATGGTTTTGGTATTTTGGGCTAAGTTTCACTGTTAGATCGGGCTCAAATTTAGTGAGAAGGTTCACAAGATGTAGCCATTCAATCTGAACGGTGGGATTATGAATCAGAGAACTTTACACCTTGAAATAAGCTTAAGAATTTTGACTTAAAGATAAATGAACTAAACTTGTACATTTTATGAATGTAGAGAGACTCAATAGTTCATTTTTAAAGAAGGGGGATCAAAACGTTCAAGTGGTTAAAATAGGAGGACCAAAATTACAATTAAGCCATAGAAATATAGAGGTAACACACTCTCCCTTTATGAACCAAGTTACTAATAAATTAGAAATAATAATACCCTTGATAACTAATTATTTCTACAAAATACAAGTAAATATACAATTAAATGAGTTGTTTGTGTATTTCTTTTCTTTTCTTTTTTTCTTTGCCACAAATATATTTTTCCTTCTTTTTGGAAATTGAGCATCCTATTAGGCTACTACACTTTCGCTCTTTTAATCTTTTAGATGTATTAGGTATTAGACTTTGATATGAAAAGAGAAAATAGCAACCATGGGAGAAACTTATATGTAGGACTGCAACCATTGATCCCCATCAATAAAAGTTGCATTAAGGAAAGGCAAAGCTCGTGTCTCGTTTAATCTCTGAACATAAGGTGCTCTCATACTCATATTAGCCCCAGGCCCTAAGCAATTGTATTCTCCATACAATATGGTCCTGTAGTAAACGTTTCAATATAAGCTCATAACCCTGTGATTGTGATTCCTATTATATATCTTAAGAGACTCAAATGATTTTCTCTACATCTTTTAAGGGCTAAAATGATCATTTATTTTATTTTATTTTATTTTTTATTGAGAAAAATTTAGGGTGAGGGAATGTTACCCCATTTCAAGGCCAGGACATAAAACTTACAGTGATACTTACAGATTGTCTATTAAAAGGTAATTGCTAGTAATAAGATTCAAGCATATGCCTTACAATCAAAGTATATTAGTATCATTTTAGTACTAGTTCTTCTTTTGTTTTTTTTTAATCTTTGGCCATGACTTTTTGTTTTACTTTAATTTTATTGGTTTTCTCTTAATTTTAGTGTTTTCCTTTAATTCTAGCATTTTTCTTATTTTTAAATTTTCCCTTAATACTAATACTTTATATAATAGTTAAAATGCATTTTTTTCTTAGTTGTATTTTTCTTAACTTTACACTTTGTTTCTCTTCATCAGTGTTTTTTTTTTTTTCCATTAACTTTGGGTGGTTTTATTCATAATTACCCGATGGCAAAAGAAAATTCATAACTACCTCTAACTCACATATATTCAACCTTAATTAGAGATTGTATGATTAAATCTTATTTTAATTGTGAGAGAAAGTTACGTTACAAAGCTCAAGAGTTGTGTGTCAGTGTAAACTCAACAAGGACCCTTTAATATGATAACTTGCAGACTCTAGTCTTCCGTGCTTGCCCAATAGAATAGTCACAAACTCTTCAACACCAGTATATAACTTTATTAATTAATGTATATTGTAGACGCTGCCTTAATTGTGTCATATGATTTTCAAATGTTATTCCTATCAATAGATTAATAGTTAAACATACCAAAGATCTTTTATGCATAAAATGTATAGGTTAGGTGGGCAAGGGCAATAAACATTTTTAAACTCTAGGTAATTTTTTACACATAGGCTAAAGTAAAAGGAATTTTGTACAATTCACTTACCTTATTACTTTAATAATATGTTATTTTCTTATTTGGTGATAATGCATAGACTTTTATATTAATTGCGAATCAAACTCAAACGATTTTATTATATTAGCTCAAATACACTGTTCGTCTCTTTAGTTTGAGTAAATATATTTCTCCCCACTATGGTTTCATATATTATACTACACAACCATTCTCTTTATTTTCAAAACTCCCCTATGGTCGTATGAAGCCTTGTGTGTGTCAACCATTAAATGGGCACTAATCCACGCGTCTTCCATCTAAAGATACATTTCAGGAAAGGGGAAAAACTTTTACCGATGACATTTTCGTCATGAAAAGGAAAAGAAAAAGAGTTGTGCAACTTTTCAAAACACCTTGGAAAATCTAAGTTGGTATCAGAAAACATAGGTATTCATGAAAATACTTTTAAAACATCAACAATAGCTTTCAATGTCGACGAAGAATGGTCTTCCTTAGACAGTTTCAAAAGCCTACAAAGATTGACAAGAGTATTAGAGTAATGTAGGTCTTGCAAACACGTAGTTTTGGACTTTTTTCGTGCTTTGTTGTCTACAATAGCTTTCCTAAGGTTCTGGTTATCTCTAGTGGTGCAGACCACTGCTTTCTTTATTTTTTCTCTGTTCCTTTCTCCCTCTTGGATAGTATAGTGGGTGTTGACATATATGCTCATTGGTGTCTGTTTTGATGCACCTTTTGCATTATTATCTTAAATAAAGCTTGACTTTTACCTTGTTTTGGGAAAAGAAACTAATAAATGAAAGTTATTTTAAAAAATTTAAATTAAAAAAGTATCAGATGAGGCCTAGAAATAGATAAATGGGGGTATCAATAGCTTCATCCCATAGAAATGAAAATAACAACAGGAAAAAAAGGAAGAAAAATAGGCTATTAACAAATTTAAATTAAAAAAGTATCAGATGAGGCCTAGATATAGATAAATGGGGGTATCAATAGCTTCATCCCATAGAAATGAAAAATGAAAATAACAACAGGAAAAAAAGGAAGAAAAATAGGCTATTAACACAGACATCCTCCAGTTTGGCTCGATTATTATATGAATTGATCAAGCCGAACCCAACTAACTCAGTTCATTTACGGGATACTTAAGCCCATTTGGCAATAAGTGACATACAACCAGTCCCAAGGAGGAGAGATGCATTTGCTCCTATTTGAAGCAAACCATTGTTTTGCATCCTTGGATTCATGAAATCAGCTGCGAGGAGATCCACAAGGGACATGTAAATTAAGATACCAGCTGATGCTGCATTAAGAATACCTTCTACAATTAGGGCAGTTGAACTGTTCTCATCGTAACGACTAGTGATCCCTATACCAATTGCAATCCCAATTGGTGTTGTTAGAGAGAAGAACAATGCCATAATTATAACAGCTCTGGTCTTGAATTTGGCCTGAAAAACAAATAATCTTTAAATTTAGGGAAGGAATATTATGAGTAGTATAATTGAAATCACTCTTATGCTAACTTTTTGTTATCTTTTTTTTTTTTTTTTTTTTTTTTTTTTTTTTTTTTTTTTTTTTTTTTTTTTTTTTTTTTTTTTTTTTTTTTTTTTTTTTTTTTTTTTTNTAGTTACAAAATGTAGCTTCCTTTTCCAAACAGCAAAAAATAGAAAGAAAAAAAAAAGGTGAATGAATTCATTTGCAAGTTTATTGAACTATTCAAATTAAATAGTTCCAAATGCTAACTGAAGATAAAGATTTTTTGGGTTAAGTATCAGTTTTCTTACACGAGACTTTTTTCTTAAACAAACTGTGGACATAGGGAATTCAACATATTCATATAAAAATATCATTGTAACAACGACGACTTAGTATGCCCACCTAAAAAAGGAGTGGTTCACATAATTAACCTCAAGTCTAGCTGCCATTGCCTAGGATGTAATGTGACGTTTATGGTCATGAGTTCACATCCACTATCACATACGACAAAGTGACAATTGACTATCTTTATACCTTTAGAAGAGTAATATTCTTTAAAAACTATTTGGTGTCACACTATATCACCAGCATCTGAATTTTATTTAACCCATTTACACCTTATTTTGAATGGATAAAATTTCGCCAAATTTTCTTGTGTGATATATTGTATGAGGCATGGTGTGTGAAAAAATTTCTCCATTTAAAAGAGGAAAATTTCACTCACTATTTTTTGTTATATTTATTTTAATAAATACATCAATAAAAATAACTAATCAAATAAGCATCCATTAAACTAGTATCTTATGGAATACCCAAAAAAGAAGAAAAGAAAAAAAAACTATCGTATGGAATCCAAACAGTAGGGTTGGGACCAGCACGCCAATATGAATGCAGTTAAACACCAAAACAGCGAGACTTTGATCCATACATGCATTGACTTGGAATTCTAAAGAACCTTACTTCCAAGATATTACGCACTAGAAATGCACAAGCAAGTGGCTAGCATGTAGTTTTCAACGATGCTTATCTTTGTATATCTCACATGGACCACAATTGTTTGCTTTGTAAAAAGGAAACAAATAATTTAAGTGGTGTTTCATGCAATGAATGTAAAAATATTCTTGAGAAATTCAAGATGAAAATGTTACGTTGGTACATATTTTGAAATCACATTCTTAGAAATTTTATCATAGCCAAGAATGAAATTTAGCCCCACTTTTTGTGAATGTTCTCGCCGATCGAGTCGCACTATTTTTTTTTTTTTGAAAAAATTTAATATTAATTAGTCTTTTTTCTTGGCTAATAGATAACATAATTAGAAAAATATTATCAATTCGTTATAATGGTATTCAAAAGAATTTAAAAATATACATTTTTTTTTAGACTTTATAGCAGAAACTTTTGAAATCAATCTTATTTGATGTCAGTATATCAACACTCAATAAGTAGATAGAGTGGCTTTTGGAAGCCAGAGCATTTGAAGCAATTTAGAAGCATACGAAAAATATAATTATGACTTAGGAAAAAAAAAGAACACAAAGAAGAAGAAAATAATGAGGCATCTACAATACCTGTGTGATGCAACCACCGAGTCCCATACCCTCAAAAAACTGATGGAAAGTCAAAGCAGCTATGAGAGGCTTTATCTCTTTGGGATCCTCAGAAGCACCCAAAGACATCCCTATTATCACAGAATGAACGATAATCCCCAGCTCTAGTACCTGTAATTCATGAAATCAAGGTCCAACAGGCATATAAATTCATAAGTCTTTTCACAAAAATAATAGTAAAATTATTGTCTATAAGAGGCCACTAATATATGACAAGAATAAACAGGAAAAATACTAGCATTGCACTATAATTAGTGATACATGCACACTTAAATTTCTACCTACTCTCTTCTACACTTCACACATGACAACATCTGAATTTTACTAAACCAATCAGAACCTAAATTAGACCTACATAAATTTTTTCTTTGTGAGGCTCAAATTTTTCTACACTACCTACACCTTTATTAAGTGGTTTAAACCTATCATTTCTTACCGTATACGTCAATGTGAATGATAATCCACAGTTAAGCCCATGAAGAGAGAAGATAAAAAATAGTACTGCCTAATTGACAGTAGCAATAACTCACTGTTATAGTTGGACCTAAGAATTTATGCCATGAGGGACCCACATATAACAGTACATTAATTAATTTTCACCAGTAATAAAGTATTTGAGAACTATCTATAAAATTTACTTACCTGAGATATAACTCGATGACGAAGGAGGTCTGTAGAACCAGAAGGAGCTGAACCATGAGCATGTCCATGAGTTCCATGAGTGTGAACATGCAGATGACCTTCATGACCTTCTTCATCAACAACTCCAACTTGATCCTTCTCATTAAAGTGAGACTTTCTGAAATACACAGTTGCGAAAGCATCAATCATCAGTGTTCCCATTGCAGCCAACATCGCCACAAATCCAGTGAAGGGGAATTCCCATGGATGGTCACCCAAACAAGGAGATGTTAACTTCTCGAAAGCATCAGGTAACACATGGATGAAACCAGTGGACAATATCACACCAGCTGCAAAGGCCTTGATGATGAAGAAGATGTCCTTTTCGGGGCGCAAGGCCGGGAAGGTTTTGCCCATCATTGGAATGCAAACACCAATTGTACTGGCCACCAGAATTGAAACAAGAGCTGCAATTTTGTACTTCATAGCCAGGCTCTTGTTATCAGGTTTACCATCTGATTCAGATTCGCATGTGCAGTTACAATCCGCAAGAGTCAAAGAGGGAAGAAGAACAAGGCAGAGAAGAAAGAATGTAAAATTATAGTCATGATGAAGTCTAAAATTTTTCATTGTAGAAACCTAGAGAGAATTGAGAAGAACAAGAGACAAGAGTTCGGAGAGGAGACTGTGCAAGTTCAAGGAATTGTAGATTGGAGAAGAGGCTTGTTGGGATATATGTTAATGGAATGGAGTGATTGAGTATATTAGACAAGCAAAACTCTCTTGTTTGATGTTAAGTGAAAGGAATGAAAATAAAAAAGGAAGTTGCAAATTACATCTCCACCCATAACTAACTTTAGATAAGTATATAATTCAAAACGTTCTAAGCTTATATTTTATATTTTAGTTCTCTCCTTCCTTACACTATGTTTGAGGTGATTGATTTTGGTGAAATTAAAATAAAATACTCTTCCAATTTTTCGAGTGGTAGGTTAGATTTTTCATTTCCCCAATTTCCCTAATTCATTTGCAAACTTATTGAATTATTCGAATTTGATAGTTCAAAATGCTACCTAGAGATAAAGATGTCTTGGGATAAGTATCATTTTTCTTACATGAGACTTTTTTCTTAATAAAAACTGTGGACATAAGGAATTCAACTTATTCATGTTAAAATATCCTTGTAACAACGATGGGTTATTATGCCCACTTGAAAGAAGAGTGGTGCACATAACCTCAATTCTAGGCTCCACTGTTGAGGATTTATTGTGATGTTTGTGCTCACATGCATTATCACACAAGACAGAATGACAATTAACTATCTTTATAATATTAGAAAAGTAATATTATTTGCAAACTAGTATCACACTATCTCGCACTGGCATTTGAATTTTATTGGACCCACTTAAACCTTGTTTTGTATGAGTAAAATTTCACCAAATTGTCTAGTGTGATATATAGTATGATGCATGGTATGTCAAAAAATTTCTCGAGAAAAATTTGAGTCACTATTTTTTGTTATATTTATTTTAAGAAATGTATCAAATAAAAGTACACAAGCAAGTGTTTAGTACGTAGTTTTCAATTCAAAGATGAAAAGAAAGTTTCAAATTACATGTCCACCCATATCTGACTTTAGATCAAATATATAAATTCTATGATTTAAGATGTTCTAAGCTTATCTTTTAGTTTTCTCCTTACTTATTGTAGTGATTGATTTTGGTGAAATTAAAATAAAATAATGTCCCTATTTTTTGAGTGGTACTTAACTTTCAAGTCACTATATTTTTGTTGCTGGAAATTAGGAAGAAATGTTATCTATTCAATGCTTGTCAATTTGCAATGTCTAAAAATGACGACATATCTTCACATCAAAAGAAAAATGACAACATATCTGTCCTTGTAGAGGGAAATTAAAGCCTTTCATACGACTGGGGTCAAGGGTTTAACACGTGAATGACGACATCATGGGATATTCCAATGACCTTTCTTGTGACATGGTTAATTGTCATAATCTGGATTGATATTTTCCTTATATTTTTCACTCTGTTTTCTTTTTTCACTCCTTATTAGTTGACTAACTTGACTAATAGGTTTAACTGTTCAGCCGTTTATAGTAAACCCTTCAAGAAGTGTTAAGGTTAGTTTCTTGACAGTAATTAATACTTGCGTCAAAAGTTCCAACTTGATAATTTAACCTCGTCTCTACTCTATTTTACTAAGCCATATTCATTAGTCACAGCCTCGAGAAAAGTTTTTTATTTTTGTTTTTATCTGGGTTACATAAAATTTAGGATCTAGTTAGATTGAGAGTTCACGTGAAATATCCTACCAATGAATTCCTATTACTAGGTGAAGCGGCAAAGTCTAATTAAATCGTACAAATAAAAAGGTATAAAGAAGTCTAATGAAACTCAGATTATACCAACTATACTAATATAATAGTGTGACGTTAATTAAGGTGTGAACGACATTACTGCAAAAAAACAAATATAACTGCACTATCCTAGAAGATGCAAGAAAAATGATAAATCTACCCCCCTTATCACCAATTTTCATAAAAGTATGACTCATTTAAATGTGAGCTGTTAAAAAAAAAATGTGTTAAGATATAGAATAGAAGTTTAACTTAGGCCTAAAAAATGTGAAAAAAATAATAATAGTTGAAGTAATGTTATCCCCACCACTACATATTTCATAACTCCTCAACACTAATGGGATAAACAGATTCAAAACTAGACCCTATTAAATTTTAGAGTTAAACTCCTTTTTAGTCCTTGAAAAATTCGGCGATTGACAAGTTAGTCCTCCAAAAATGTTCGCTGACAATTTTGTCCTCAAATTATGGTTCCGTACGACAAATTAGTCCTCAAATTATGTTCGCTGACAATTTAGTCATCGAATTATGATTTCATACGACAAATTAGTCCTCGAATTAGTCCTCAACTGAGGACTAATTTAGCGTACGGAACCATAATTCGAGGACGAAATTGTCAGTGAACATAATTCGAGGACTAATTTGTTATACGAAACCATAATTTGAGGACAAAATTATCAATGAACATTTTTGGGGGACTAACTTATCAATCGTTAAATTTTTCAGGGACCAAAAAGGAGTTTTACTCTAAATTTTATTTTATTTTGGTATGATTTAGATTCCATACTACTATTTTACCTCTCTTTTTGAGGGGTGGGACAAGCTTTTCTCAAAATAGTGGTATGTGTGTACTCAAGATGAAAAGGTGTTTTCTAACCCACAACAGAGGTAATGCTACTTCCACCTCCCAACAAGGAATTGGCAAAACTAACACCTTAAATTTGGTGTCAATACAAAATTCTTCAAAATTGATAACTCAATATAAGTCAAACACCCAAACAGTAGATAAAATTTAAATTTAATTGTGTTTCCAAGTCAATCTTTCAACAAAAAAAAATTGACACTTTTCTTCTATTATTCCATTTATACATTTTAAAGAAAACTAATTATTTTAACACACACAAAATAACTCAACTTTTTTAAAATTTTCAAAATGATACTAAAATTAGATATTAGTCTCTTCAAGAACGTCCATTCAAGAGGTCGGGTGCCATACTTTAGCTTAGAAAACACCAGATGACACATGAAAAACAAGATTGGACACCACATCTACTCAACAAGTCATCATGTACTAATAAATTCAAGGTACAAAAATCTGAGTTTTCGACAATGGAAGAAACACCATAGACCGGGCTTGTTAAAAAGGTGATATCGTTTCTATCTTTTGACAATCTCTGAAAATCTTCTGAGTTCAGTTGTAAGTTGTTTCCGCCACAACCAAAAGGCATAGACATGACTAATGATATGTAGGTTTATCGGTACTTTTGATGGTCATAGAATTACGGAGTTTGATGTCAAATCATGACTTCCTTTCCCTTTTCAACGTATTACGCTCTTATATAACCATTAAAAAAAAAAGTGTAAACACATACCTATGATATAATTAGCTTGTAAAAGAATTATATATTTACAAATTACTGATAAATATATTTTGTTTCTGGCCAAGAATATAATGGGTGGGTTAAATCGTCTAATTCTTAATCAAGGTACATATTATATTATTTTAATGCACACTGTTTTCCGTTATAATGGTTGCTTTCCATGTTATACCTTAATTTGCTCCTTTTTAAGTGTTAATAAGATTTAATAAGATTTATTTTTTTTTGTGAGCAAAAATGATAATAAGGATAGGTTACTCTAATACAATCGGGTAGGACACTAGTAATATGTATGGAGATCCACAAAGGGACAGATAAAAGTCCACCCAAAAGACTACCTCCAAGGCATTATTGGTCCTTAGAGGAGACTATTCAACAAGCCTTTGGATGCTAGAAAATGTACCTGAACAGGGATGCCTACCGAGTAAGATTATTGGTCAATATGGCATGCATATAATATAATTTCACATGATATTTTACTGCTCAATATGAAATCAAACCACAGTTTTGTTTTGTTGCAAGTTACATCATGTAATCGTTATTCAAATTCCACTGTCAATATGGTTCAACCTAGTTGAAGGACGGGTATATATATAGTCAATGATCAAGTCACAAATAAATTAGAAATAATAATACCTTTGACAACTGTAATCATTTGTACAAAATACTAGTAAATATACAATTAAATGAGTTGTTTGTGTATTTCTTTTCTTTTCTTTTTCTTTGCCATAAATATTTTTTTCCTTCTTTTTTAATTTAATTTGAGTATCCTATTAGGCTATTACACTTCTGATGTTTTAATTTTTGAGATGTATTAGGCTATTACACTTTGATATGATATAAAAGAGAAAATAGCAAGCATGGGAGAAACTTATATGTAGGACTGCAACCATTGATCCCCATCAATAAAAGTTGCATTAAGGAAAGGCAAAGCTTGTGTGTCGTTTAATCTCTGAACATAAGGTGCTCTCATATTCGTATTAGCCCCAGGTCCTGAGCAATTGTATTCTCCATAGAATATAGTCCTGCAGTAAACGTTTCAATATAAGCTCATAACTAATGATTATGATTCCTATTGGGTTAGTTATGCTATGTTTGTTTTGATAAAGAAATGATTCCTGTAAAAAAAACATTTTGTCCTAACAATTTTTAGTTTTTAAGTGAATTTTTTTAAAAAATAAAAATCATTTCTATCAAAACAGACGATGTATTAATGAAAAAAAAAATTATATACTTACTGATCTCTAGTTGGGTCGTTGAAATCATTCCAACCCTCAGGGGCAATGATATCTGACATTGTTGTCAGGGAAAAAATGACGCGAGAATACGGCCGCCATGCTCGACCTAACCATACTCTGCCATTACCTCCAATAGTGCAGTTGACAAATGAAAACCCTGAATTTTCATCCATGGAAGCTCTACCTTGAGCCGTGATAGCACCGTTTATGAACCTTTGTCCTTGGGGTACTGGGTTTGCCATAGAAATTAACTGGCATTTCTGTATGTAGCAAGAAATTTACCAGTTTCAAAAATTGGATTAGAAATTCGGTTTTAACTTGTGCCCAAAAGAAAATTAACAAAATGATAACATGTCGCTTAATAGTTGTGAGATTATGCTTAAATGCAGAAGCAAGTTTTGTTGTGAATAATGCATGCATGCTATTCTATACTTGCTTTAATGCATTTAAAAAAAAAAAAAAACATTTTAACGAAAATGTATTTTGTATTAATAACTTTAAAAAAAAAAAAAAAAAAGCTTATATGCTTTTTTTATCCCTCCAGTTTGCTAAGAGATGCAATTTGGTCCCTCCACTTTTCAGTTTCAACATTCAAGTCCCCTAGGTTTTGAATTAAGGCAATTTAAATCTAATCTGTAATGGCCCATCAACCCAACTAACAGATTAGACTTGATTGTTTCAATTTCAAAACTAGAAAAACTTGATTGTCAAAATTAAAAATTGAGAACTAAATTGTAACTTTCAACAAACTACAGGAACTTAAGCCTTAAAAAAGAAAAAGCCATGCCTAAATTTAGAGTGATTTTGCAATTTTTTTAAAAAAATAAAAGGATTATCCTCACAATTTAGAAATGTAATACCAAGAACAAATGTAAAATTTCTTCCTTGATGACATGAGTAAGAAATGATATTCTAGAGGTTAGTTGTGATACCTCATAGAGTGACCTTCCATTGCCGAACACAAAATCAATGGAGCCTTGGATATAACATTCCTTAAAGTAATGGCGTCCCCTATCATCATGAAGGGTATCTTGTGCTCCAAAGAATCCACAACCCCAGAATACAGCTTGATCACCTGCTATTCTTATCGCTACTGCCTGTGCCCCTACGTCTCCTGGACTTGGAATGGGGGCTACGTTCTATTCAATATTGTATATTACAACGTTGTTAATTAGTTCCATTAACAGTTAATTATCTTTATTTAAAGGAAAAATGAATATTCCATGCCAAAAGTTAGCAAAAATTTATTCTGCAATTTGTCATATATTAAAATAGCAAAAATATCCTTCGAGCTATGTAATTATTCGTTTAAACATGTAATTATTATATTTAGTATGTGGTTATCATGTTCAATAACCACATAGAAAACACATGATAATCACTCGAATGATAGTTTGATCATTATACTGACAAACTGTAAAATAAATTTTTGCAACTTCTCGCACTGCATATTTATTTTCCCTTATTTAAACTATGGCAATTACTCTGTAGAAAGTATAGAGAATAATAATTTGAAAATTTTCACTTCACCATGAAGCTTATGTTCTTAGCAACGAAATTGGAGGCGAAAACTTGTACAGAGCCACTATAAAATGTGCCATTTGCAGACGTTGCAGTATCATTCCATGAAATTGCAGTTGAAGTATAGCCTTGTCCTTGAAATGTAATATTGGGTTTTGTTCTGGGCACTGTGACTTTTTCACTGTTGTCAACAAATTATGACATGGTGAAGCAATTAGTAATTTAGAGATTAACTCGAAATAGAAAAAGGATAACATATATAGTTAAAATTCAGGCTCACTCTGGTATTACTTATGAATTGTACTAAATTTAAGTATTTGATAATTTTATCAAAAACATTTTTTAACCACTTCTGCTTATTGGAGGGTGTTTCTAAAAAGCACGTTAATTAAGAAGTGCTTTTTCGAATTAATTGAGCTTTTCTATTGTATTTCTAATTTACCATCCATTCTTATGTTTTTAAAAGTAAACTTTCAAGTATTATAACCGAACACTACTTTGTAAATAGCTTTTATAAATAACGTCTTAAAATAGCTTCTAAAAGTAGTTTTGAAAAGTGCAAGAACTACCAAACTAAACCTAAAACTTTGAGTAATAACATATACAAATCTTGTATCCAAAATCTGAGTTAAGTACAAAGAAAAAAAATTAAGTGGAACCAATTAAACTTAAATTCAACCACATAAAACGATTTGTGAGACGTTGTAATACAGATTCTAAAACTTTAGAAGAGAGTTGCTGAGGGCCAACTTACTAATAAAGGCCACTGTTGATCCAAATTATGGTTCTTTTCTGGCTCATATCTGGCACTGCACCAACAGCTGCTTGTACTGTTGTGAAATTACAACACCCTTTTCGATCAACACAAAGATATGATGTTGTGTTGGTATCTGGAGGAGGAATGCCTGGTGGGAAATCATCACAAACCGAATGGTGGCGTTTCTTGTGATGACGATGCATGCGACCACACTTGTAAGGTAAAAGGATTGCAGGAAATGCAGGTAGTGAAGATGATAAGGTTGTGGGAGTGTAATCAGTGAAAATTTTGACATAATGTTGGCTTGGATTTATGAGATGCAAAGATGCAAAAATTGCAACCAAAAGAACCAAAAGAGATAGAGAGTTTCTTAGGAGACTCATTTTCTGGTTGGAGAATGTGGCAGGAATAAGAAGGATGTGGTATTGGGATGGATATGTCAAGTGTATATAAAATATGTGAGAGAAGCACTTGAAGTGAAAGGCTTTAATGGCATGTCTTGCAAATCACCCTGTCCCTGTTCATTCTTGAGAAGAAATTCCACTCTCACCAAACTTGTAAGGGTGGCTGATGATTTTTCTTTTTCTTTTTCTTTTTTTCTTTATTTTTATTTTTATTGTTTTTGGAGCCATTTGTGCCTGGTGAATTGAGAATGCAGTTTCAGGCAAGTTAGCTTTCTTTTTTATTTTTTTGTTGTGAAGTTAGCTTTTTTCTTACTTAGTAAATGAGGAGGTGACTATAACTTGAGGTCCAGTTTCATGGTGACCCATTAATAAGCCCATCTAAAAGACAGTGAGAAGAAAATAGATTATAGGCCCAAAAGGCCAAAACTATATAAATTTATGTCCATTGGATTTTGTGAGAGAGTATTTGAACAAATGTTTCAAAGGAAAATGTTACATCCTTGGAAAATGTTATCATCAAGAATAGTTGAACTAGTTACATCCTTGGAAAATGTTATCATCTCTTTTAGACTAAGTTACAATTAAGCCTACAATCAATAAACCAATATCCAAACTAATCAAGATTCGAATTTTGAAACTATGTAGAATAAAATCAACCAAGAGATATTAATCAATCTAACCAGATATAAACGAAACCCATCTTCACTTTTTAATGTTATTTCCAATTTTTCCTACTCCTTCCAAGCACAAAGCTTCAAGAAGTTTTATTCAGAAGCCATAAGAAAACAGTTGCTTTGGCAAACACAATAAATATATCAGCAGATATAAAATAGCAGTTTTATATTTTTCATTTTATGTCCATTGATTACATGAAAATTCATTTTAAAATGTAAAAATAGCTTAGAGTGAAATGTTTAACAAATTTAAGAATATCGATATTTTAATTTTGATTTGTTGAAAACAAAATTATAAAATTTTAATCGTTTACATAAATGTTTTAATTTTTTTTGTTATTATATCAAATAATAAATCAATGTTAAATTGCTAGTGCACCATCTCCTCCACTATAAACATTTTTTATTTATTTAAATTAAATCTTCTAAAGCATGATGTTTGGATATCTGGCTCAAATAAAACTAAAAGCCTTGTACATACACGCCCACAATAAAAAAATATTAAAGTATATGCCTACTGCCTCATACACTTTTGCAAAAATATGTCAAACATTGGATCAATGGGAAAAAGCACTTCATGCATTAGGTGGTGGATTCTTTCACAAATATTAGGATTAGAACTGTAATTAATAGATAATCAGTTTGACCTAGAAAAATGAAGCACTTAGAAAGGTATTTTAGAAAAAGAAAAAAAAAATGGGTCAAAAAAGAGTGTAAATATAGACAAATAATAGTGTAAACAAACCACTCTAAAAATAAATGTTTCTGCTAATGACTTGTTAGTCTATCGACACTTAACATTCTCATTTTTGACATGTTACACACCTTTATAAAATAAGAAGGCTTTTTAGATACTTTGTTGTATCTCATACTACATAAGAATAATTAATATATAAATGACATGTGTACAAATTAACTGTTTTTAAGTTTTTTTGAGAAAATAAGATAAATTAATTTTATATCAAATAAATTATAAAAATTACGTATACTTATCACGTCAGTGTAGTATGACATACACATGTAATATCATAAAATCTCCGATAAAATAAACGAATCTTTCTATCAATTAATCTATATCATAAGCAATAAAGCAAATAAAATGAACCCAAAAGTCAGAATTTTAGACCCTTGATTAGCGTTTTAAATGAAAACTGCTCCACCCAAAAGATAATAAAGATCACTCAGTAATTTCTAAAAGATAATCATTGCCGGTACATGAATGACACTAATACAAATATACTATAACATGTCAATATTCAGAGAACCAATTGGGAAAATTCTATTAAAATGATTTTAGATTTATCATTTTGCTAAAATACAAATATTGATCCACGTGCTGCATTTGGTCCTCACTCACTGTGATGTGGTTGAAATGATGATACCATGGCCAATTAAATACTGTTGTGATCTTGGTGAATCAAAAGGCACCCACTTTAATTCAACAGAGCATTGATTAAGGGTGGATTTGACTCTGTAAACCAAAATTTATGCTTTTGACGTCAAATGGGACCCTTGGCAGTTTCGTATGAGTAATGTTATCTCATTCTCGCTCACATTTGTATAGTTAGCACAAGTTAAACTTAACTTATCACACAAACAGTTATTATTTGGTATAAAAAGTAAAACATTTATACAAGCAATTGAAAATTTTCTTGGTTATGTTTATAATAAGTCAAATTTAAGATATCAATAGATTTAATATGTTTGAGTATCTCAATTTAAGTTATTTTTATATTCTAAAATATATTTTTCATATAAAAATCATAAAAACATAAATTATGATTGATTCTAAATATAAGTTTTAATTTGATCATTTTTTATTATATTTTATTAATGTTAATCATAGATAAACTATGATATTACTTAGATCATTATTAAAATAATTTTTATGAAGTATTTATTACAAAAAAAGAAATGTGTAAATCAAGTCTCTTGTGAAAATTTTAGACTCTACCGACAATATACAAAATAAAAATTCATCATTTACAAAACACTTTTTCTGTATGGCCTAGATTTTGCCAACTCACTTGTGCGAGATAATATTAAGTGTTATAGTGTGCAATAAACAATTTTCATTTCTCTTTCAAATCTGTCGCTTTCAATGCATGCTTTGGAGAGAAGCCTCAGCACAATACCATCGGCTTGAAGATTCTTCAGACTTTTCAGCGCATCCTTCAATTGCACGTATGCTTCCCTACAGTTGTTGGAGGTTGCTGTACACAACGGCATGAGTGGAGGCAAGAGAAGGGATTGTCTCATTGTCTGGTATCTGTTTTAGACGTTTAGTAAAAGAAAATTGATATTCACAGACTTTTGAAAAAGCTTCAAAGAGATATAAAGTTGTAAGTCGTCAAATTGAACTTTTCAATCATCTCTGTGAAGTTTTAGTGGGATCAAGTTAAATTCAATTACACATGTGTTAAAGGAAGTGTATTAAAAGTTTTAGTGGGATCAAGTTAAATTGAATTACACATGTGAAAAAGCTATGTTATATTGGGTTACTTTTGGGCTAGCGCTACCCTCTATTCAATTGAGTAGGTTTTGATAGGATTTATTTAGTAATTTTGATGTCGTTGTGAAGATATTCAAAAACTAAGTCATTTAATATATGACAAATTTTTTTTTTTTATAAAATACAAGAATGACACGATACACAAAAACATGTCAAATTCTATTTTTTAGCAAAAGTTAAATTTTTTTATTTGGCACGATTTCTTATTTCGTGTTCTTCTTGTATTTTATAATAAATTGTATATTTTGTTACATATTATATAACTCAATTTTTTTATATCTTTATAACAAAACTAAAATAACTAGATAGATCCCACCAGAACACATTCAATTGGGTTGGGGTAGCACTATCTCCCAAAATTGGCCAATGTAACATAGCATACATCTATAAATAAAGATGTAAGAGTTTTATTACCCTTACGGGAATAAAGACCAGTAAATTTTAAAGGAGTAGTTTTTAACATGTTATATAATTAATCTTTAACACAAAACATATTAAAAATTACTCTTTTAAGATTTACCAATTCTTAAAAGAGTAATTTTAGTGAACTCACCCTTAAAATGAGAAGAAAAATGCATAACTGATGGCTACGCTATTTCTGGTCTATGGATAAGGAAAGGAAACAAGGGTATAGAAAATGAGAAGAAAAAAATTAGGAGCATATAGGCTTGTTGGGTTCAAGTTATAAAAAATATATTATATTTTATATATAAAAAAAAAAAGTTTGGAAGCCTTGTTCTTATGTTTAGTTTCTAAAAATTGTTCTCAAAATGCTATTTTAAATCATTAAAAAAAAAAAAAGTTGATTTCTAGAGGTCCAAAATGGTCAACTCAACTCAACCTCAACCTATCTCGTTCATCGAAAGTGCTAGGAAAATGCTTGATGCTAGTCAGACGAAAAATGGCTACACATCACGGACAAGAGAGCAAAGAGAAGTTAAAATTGTTTGAAGAGTTTTGTTCTGACGATAACGTTTTCATTTAATGATCAAAGAGAACAAACAAACTGAATAGTCACCAACTCTATTCGAACTTTGAAAAACAACTTCTTTTTTTGTCTATCAAAGATTATATAACACGAGGTAGNAGTCACCAACTCTATTCGAACTTTGAAAAATAACTTCTTTTTTTGTCTATCAAAGATTATATAACACGAGGTAGTCTATTTTCTTTTAAAAAATTATTCAACTCATTATTTGAACACAGAATCTTTATGATGAATATTGAATGTTCAATCATTAGAGTATCCTCTTGAGAATGAAAAACTAAATTAATTATGTTAGTTTATTATAGTTAGTTCTCATTTAATTTTGTAAAGTTTAAAATTGATTACACATCAAAAAATAATGAAGATTTCTTAGATACTTTTAGTATTTATGTAGTATGTCATACTATATAGAAATAACCAATAAATGAATGACATGTGTACAAATTAACTATTTTTAAGTTTGTTTAAAAAATTAAATAAATTATATTTTATATATAATAAAATATAAAAATTATGTATGTTTGACACGTCAGTGTAGTATGACATACTTACGTAGTATCATAGAATCCCCGAAAAATAATATATATTCATTAGATTCACATATATTTGGTTTAGCCATAAGAAATTTGGACTCATCTCTCAATAGCTTGAGTTCAAAGAGAATTCGTTGGTAAGGCATCCACCTGAGCACTACCTTTGATTCTAGTACAACCTAGCCAAATTTTAAACTTTGATGTACCAAAAAGAAATTCACATATAGTTAACATGGGCCATTATTCTTCATGACACTAATTCAAGGGTATATCTACCAAATTGATGAAGCTTGTCCAATGTTCCCAATAATTACCTCTTAATTATGATTTTAATTTGTCAGGTAAGATAAACTTAATGGTTCAACATGTACCAAAAAAAATTAGTGGCTTAACATGCAAGTATCTTCAATACATGTATTGCCCTGTGTACTAATTACATACTTAACAACCACGTGTAAAATTCTGTCAGTTTCTTTTCTGACTAAATAATATTACTTTTTTTTTTTTTTATCATTTGTTGAAAGTGATTAACGTTTGCACAAATTCTGGTGATAATTTATCAGTCTGACTTGCTAGAAATGATGAGGCTAATCGACTCTGTTGGTGTCAAGTTCCATGTGTATGGTTTGAAGTTTCAAATTAATTAAAAAGTACATTATTACTAAATATCTTAATTAGTATGTTTTTTTTTTTTTTTTTATATTTTTGACTACGACTTTGAATTCAAAATTTTAGATTTATAGTTTGTAAGTACATATTTTAATTAATGATATCACATAGCATGAAATTATAAGATCTGAAACAATTTTTTATGTTGTTACTTTTGAAAATATATACTAGTATCATAAGAACCTTATTATAATAAAATATTCATAAAAAAAAAATTAACATACAAACTATTAGAACCAAAAAGGAAGTTCCTATTTATTCAAGAACCTAGGGGAAAAAAAAAAAAACTCAATGTGGTAGATAATACATAGTTTTAAGATAGTACCACAACAAAAATTGCAAGTCACATTTAGAAGCACAATTATTCATTTTTTTTATTAGGAACTATTCATGTTTGATGGAATAATGATCATGAATAATTTATAGTCACAACAAAGATTTGTTTTCTTTACCCCATAAATGTGTTTATGTACACATACACACACTATATTACCAATGTCACACTCTATTTATTAAAAAACGTATTATATAGATAAAATCAACCCTCATATAATAAGGCCAAATTTAAATTTAATAAATAGTGATATCATTTATTTGCATAATCTTACCTTATACCTCATTCAATATGTAAAAAAATTTATATTGAATAAGTGTAATTTAGTCTATATTATATTCAAAGAATAAATAGGGTATGCTAATAGTCGTTCCCTATATATATATATATATATATATGGAACATTAAGGCATCACTAAGTGTGGTATAATGAAATATTAGTTCAGTAGTACCAAAATTATTTTTAGAGCTTGTAGATTTCATGGTTGAATCTAAAATTATAATCAAAAGTACCAAAAAAATATATATTAAAGCACTAATTCTATACTTAGAGTAATCAATGGCCTCAGCCAACTTTCCGACAGAAAGACTTGTACCCCAACTCAAAACTCTTACCCATAATAGATTATTCTCCACAATTGAAAAACTTACAACATCTCGAGATATAGTCATAAAAGTTTTCTTCATGGCAACATTTCAATGAAAGCTAGGGTTATTTCTAAGTGCTCAATTTTGATTATTGTAGATACCCGGTATTTTGGCCCATAAATCATTAGGCCCATTCGTCGTAAGACCCATATCCGTAAAACTACTCATGACCTTTTAAACCCCCAAACTCATCTATAAATATTCTTCGCACGACAGGTATATATAGGGTCTTCTTCTGATTTCTCAATATAAAGAACATTCATTCTCATACTTCCGAGATCGCTAACTTAATCATTGGAGCTCCGGTATAAACCTCCGACTCTTGACCTTTCTTTGTTCGCAGGTAGCAAGTCGTTCATAATCTCCACCACCAACCAAATCAGGCATCGTCAATTATATTATAATTTACAGTAATATGCCACACCATTCTAATCAATCGCGTTGATGTATATCAGTATCACTTATAGATTTTAATAGCCATATGGGTTAGGTATAACCTATACATGATAACCGCAAGCCTAAATGGAATAACTACGACTACATGTAACCAATCACATGTATCATATAATTTTTATGATAACGGAAAACATAACGGAATAACCACAGAAAATAAAGCACAAACAGTATAATTTGTCCAAGGATCTCTCGAATAGATTGAAGTCCCATATTTGATTACCCATTCTTCCATATCTCAGCTAGAAATTCTAGCTGTCTACCTAACGACGACAACAAAAGAAAAGCACCAACCCACAATAATGTTACACATCATGAACTAAATTATAATATAGTCAACCTTTTAACACTTAGAAATTATTAAAAAAAACAAAAATTTAAAAGGGATCAAGTAGATATATAAGACAAATTGAGGTTAGGAAAGAAATAGCCGAAAATGAAGAAAAATCCATCAACATAACTAAAGAAGAAAGGAACATTACAGAAATGAGAGCAGCACGACATCGTACAGATCCAGCATGATATTGTAATAACCCAGTCAACTTACTTGAGTTTTTCTGATGTGTGCCACGTTCTGCAATATGAAATCGCCCACCATGGATCTTGCTCTTGAGTCTTCATAGCCTGCAACCCAATTCACACATCTAATGTTTTTACACTTTATCATCTTGATATATATCCTTTCCCTGAAAGATGATAATGTTTTCTTTTTTTATGGTATAATTAATTATTGGATATATATCATAAATGTAAAAGGAAAAAAAATTCTTATTTACATTAAACTTTATTACAGTTATCAACAACTATATATATACACACACAAAATTAACAAAAAGATGTCAAAAACAATGCTAATAGAATTCTATGCATAATAGCATAAACTCATATAGTGGCGAAGCTCCATTATGGCTAGATGGGGCCCAGCAAAAGAAAAATATTTTTTCTACTTTTACAGAAAAAATTTTATATAATTAAACTTTGGCCCCAGCTAAATTTTATTTTGGCTTTGCCCGTCCACCGAACACATATGGAGCTCTTTATATAATATGCATGATTATGAATTAGAAAATTGTGCACTAAAGAAGTCAAGTTACCGAAAACGTCTCAATTAGTTTGAACATTTAGATTAACAAAATAACAAAGTAGACAAATAAAAATAAAAATAAAAATTGCCAATAAAGATATCTAGAAGCATAGGCAGATTCCAACCCAAGAAAAAAAAAAA
>QAOA01008633.1:274611-348315 GCA_003255065.1 Cercis canadensis
AAAAAAAAAAAAAAAAAAAGGTAAAAGGGTTTAAAATACCCGAAAAAAGGGTGTGCTATAAATATATTTTACATTGGTTGGTCAACAGTTTCCTAAGTTAGCACCTAATGTCTGCTTTATGTCACTTTCAAACCAAAGAAAAACTGCTACCCCTTTTCCTACTGGAGAGAGGCTTTACGGGGGTTTCCTACCAGCAGGATCACAATCAGGAAGATGAGTTTGGAAAGAATCGCCCTCCATGATCCATCAAAAACCCACCATGATCAACAGCAACATTTGCAGGTCTTGGATTATTGCTTAGTCTCTGAAAAAACGTGTTCTCTCCACCTTCTGTGTTACTGTTACTGTTGTTAATTCCATATATATGCTGATTTTGCTGCTGCTGATATAGCTGTTGTTGTTGATGAAGATGGTAGCCAGAAGGAGCAGAAACCATGAGCCCTGCTGGGTTCAGTTGACGTGAACCAAAGGCAAAGCCTAAATTTGGCAAATTTGCTGCTGCCGATGCTGTTGGTGCAAAAGGTCCACTTGGGCCCCCGGTGAATTGTTGCACCATGGCACGGAAATTTGTGGTGTCGGTGTTAAGTAAGGTGGTAGGCGTTCGCCTTGAAGCCCGGGACCGGCGCCGGATGGGCTTTGAGACTCGACCTTCCGGGCTCAAATGGGTTGATGTTGTTGTTGTTGTTGGGCTTGAGCTTGAGCTGAACATCCCTAGTGGCGGGCTCGTGGCGGCTTGAGTGGCGGAGGTGGCTACCACAGTGGCTTCGGACGGCGGCGCCGGGAAGTTTGGTTGATAGAAATTGAGCCAGTCATTCGGGCCAGACATGGTTTCACTCATGGCCATAGAAGGGAGTGGAGAAGAAGAAACCTTTGATTGGTAAGAGGGGAAGAAAAGAAAGGTGTGTGTTGGGGTATATATAGTGGTTCAATGTGGTCAAAGTAAAAACTTGATGGAAGATCCTGACCGTTGATTTCGGTAGAAGATGGTGGATATTCCTAAGGCGGCATGTGATATGGCACGTGGGGCTGGCTTTGGCGGAAAAAAGGGTTCGGCATCTTGTGTGGAAAGCTTCTGGAAGTGTTTGATAAATTCATACGGTGTCGTTTTACATGGTCTAATCGTGGCTTGTTGCATGGTTCCGGGAAGCAACGCTCAGACGCCAGCTTAGTCATGATGATGTCATCGTTGGAGTGGCCACGTCACTGTGTGACTTGTGGTGGTAGGTGATTGTCAATGACTTGGAGTCTTCCATTTATGGGGTTACAACTTACAAGGAGAAACTTCCAAGTACCTTCGGAGTAAACAAGGAAATTAGTGAAAAGCATTTGATTGTCTATCACATGTTCACCATTATGGTTAAAAAATGTTATGCTTGGAATATATTGTAGTTTGGGTATTCCTCTTGATAGGAAAGTTTATTGCTAATATAGGTTAGAAAAACTATTTGAAAAAGAAAAAGACATGGGTGGTAATGTAAATATTTTTTTTTTTGGAAAATTTTAATTTATTTCTTTCAACTTAGGTTAGTTGTACTTTAGTCCCAAAATTTTAAAACGTATAAGAGATTCTTATTAACTATCAAAATGTGCGAAAAACCCTCTTTTATAGATGATCATCCAAAATTTGATGAAAAATATCATGTGTGAAGTACGTGACACTCATTAATCCTAAAATCTCTCATTAGCACCCAAAAATCCAATAATTAAGTGTGTTAATACATTGCCCGTGGTGTTTTGTGTCTATTTTTAGATGTTTGTCTACAATTTGGGGTTTTTTTTGTACATTTTTAATGTTAATAGGGATCTCTTATAACGTTTTAAAGTTTTTGGGATAAAGTATAATTAATCATAAGTTAAAGAGAGTTAAATAATTTTTTTTTTTTTTTTTTTTAGCTATAATTTCATGGTTAATCAAAGAACCTATAAGTCTTAAAGACTATCTCAGTGTCATTCAATCAAAATCTATTTGGTAATATAGATATGTTTTTATAATGTTTGGACATTAACAAAAGCTTTTTAAGCTTGAAAGGATAGATAGAGAACAAACTTCTCATAATATATTAAATTAATCAGAGAATATTATTTGAATGAGAATGAAAAAGATTAAACTTATGACCACTTCGTTAAAAAGACTTTAATATTATGTCTAGAAACTAACTTTCACAAAAAAGTTTAATCTATTAAAAGAAGACCTAATAATAATTTTATCACTAACAAAAATATGCAGAGATATCAAATTACTTTTTTTTTTATCAATAAAATAGTAGTAAGAATATGTTAGAGTAAAACCCTTTTTTAGTCCTTGAAAAATGTAGCTATTGACAAATTTGTCCTCCAAAAAATTTTTATGACAAATTGGTCATTGAATTATTATTTTGCTGACAAATTAGTCCTCCGGTGGGCAAGATCAGTAAAAAGAAAAGGAAAACTTGAATGAGAAAATGATGGCTTAAACATAACTAGGCAAGATCAGTGAAAAAAATTTAGGAAAGGGGTCCAGAACTTTTCTTATTAAAGTACCAGAGGACTAATTTGTCAAACAGAATAATAATTCAATGACCAGTTTGTCACTGAAAATTTTTGGAGGACGAATTTGTCAGTAGCTGCATTTTCCAAGGACTAAAAAAGGGTTTTACTCAATATGTTATTCAAATACTATTGAGCAGGACGCCAATGACATGCCTAATATCCNGGTCCATAACTTTTCTTATTAAAGTACCAGAAGACTAATTTGTCAGACAGAATAATAATTCAATGACCAGTTTGTCACTGAAAATTTTTGGAGGACGAATTTGTCAGTAGCTGCATTTTCCAAGGACTAAAAAAGGGGTTTACTCAATATGTTATTCAAATACTATTGAGCAGGACGCCAATGACATGCCTAATATCCCACGAGAAGTAGATAGAGACCCACTTAAAGGATTACTCCAAGGCACTTCATCAAACTACTTCTACCTACTAATTTTTAGATATGATGTTCTCTTTGGTGAAGTGAACCATGCATCCTCATTTGAGTCTAAAAGGATAAGTGGTAATTTCACACCTTTTTAAAGAGGCGTAAGAGATGTAGAAAAATCTTATACGTGTTGGAAAATTTTATATGAATTCAGTTCAAGTTTTGATATATCTTGGAAACAATTATGTTATATCCACTATAACTTTTGTCATATCGTTTCTAATCGTTAGTCTCAATTTTATTTACACCTTACAATTTCAATGGGAGCTGCTCAATTTTTTATTTTTTAAATAGCCCAAATTTAATTAAGATCTACAGAATAAGAAATGGTAATAAAAGGTGAGACAAAATGTACTATTATCTTGTAGAACTTAGACATTGACATATGTGCATGTAAAAGAGGTGCAAATAAAAATGTGAGTATCACTACTCATTTGAAAAGTACTCTATAACGCCTTTTATTAATTTTCTTACGTTTAAGTACTTCGATTTGAGTACCTAGCTTTATCATAGTAATCAAGCATATTTCTTTTGGGGAATGCTACCCTCTCTCCCATCTCGGTTGAGGAGGTTTTGGTGGGATTTCAACGTGATTTTGGTGATATTATAAAAATTTTAAAAAATTAAAATATTTAATATGTATCAAAATAATTAATTTTTTTGTAAAATGTACAAATGTCACCATACAAAAAAATGAACTAAAAAAACAATATTCAAATTATGTTAAAATTTTATTAATTTTATTTGACCTTGTTAAATTCAAATATTATCAATTATTTTGATATTTTAATAATACTATATGATTCAATTTTTGAGATTTTCGTAATGACACTAAAAGAAGGGGTAGCTAAGCATTCCCTATTTCTTTTTTCTCTAATTTTGCAAAGTTGAATAAGTTATTGCCGAAATTAAGGCCTAACAAGTAACAACGTATTAAGTTCATATCCCAAACATCATACGAAGAAACAAATATTTCGTTTTTAAGATTATTTTCCTTTTTCTTTTATGGTATTTTTAGATTCTTTTCTTAAANACAAAGATTTCGTTTTTAAGATTATTTTCCTTTTTCTTTTATGGTATTTTTAGATTCTTTTCTTAAAAGCACATTTTGTGTTGTTTGCTATATAAACGTGTTTCAAAAAGGTCACACATGTTTTTTTAACTTTCGGTAAAATAAGTCGAACTTTACCTAAATTCTCTTTCCCAATTCATCCCATATCCAAATCACCTGAGTTAAATGTTCTACATGTTTTATATATGCTTAATTATAAAAAGATATTATTAAGCAGTAATATATATATATCTTAAATTACAACCGTTGATTGGTGCTGGTTGAAAATTTATAATTTTGTGAGAACCACAATGGTATATTCTCATTATTTATTCTTCTTTTATGCAGTGCAGTCAACAAAAAAATAGTGAAAAATCATGGTACATTTTGGCAAGAGAGTATCCATATTCACAGTACAATTACAGAACTTTCATTAAGAGGAAACATCAGAAAGTAATCTATCATGTAGAAAAGATGGAGGATCATTCATGCAAATCCTATTTTCTAAACTAGCACACGCCCATTTAACTAATTGGTAGGCTACATCATTTCCTTCGCGATGAGTAAAAGAAAAGGAAACTTCATATAGATGTGTAAAGATATCTCTAAATCATCATCTACGATATCACCTAATGCTATTTTCTACAGAAATAAAGTATGTTGTTACTAAAATTAATGTGAAGAGCAGTTGGATTTCAGTGAACAAATTTGATGGGGAACCTTAAGTCTTTTGATGGAGGAGAATAGCAATGTGTCTCCAATTATAAAGAACTCCAAAACTCTTATTAATGCATGGTCCAACAGGTAGGCATTCTTAATTTTCCGAGGAATACAAGGTAGGCATTACCTTCTTATAAACATGGAAATTCAATAAAAATGTGAGCATCACTACTCAATTGAAAAGTATGTTATAACACCTTTTATTAATTTTCTTACTTTTTAAGTACTTCGACTGGAATACCCAGCATTATCACATATCAATCAAGCATATTTCTTTTAAGGAACACTAAGCATTCCCTTCTTAGAGAGGTAATGCTACTACTCTCTCAATTTTAGGGGATTCCGGTGGGAACCAAGACTTGATTTTGGTACTATTGTGAAGATCTCAAAATATCGAGTCATCCAATGTATGACAAAATAATTATTTTTTTGTAAAATGCATAAATAGTACCATACATTAAAACTTTCCAAAATAACATATTCAAATTCTATTAATTTTCTTTAACCCTATCAAACTCAAATTCTGTTAACGTTTTGATATTTCAATTACATTTGTTGACTCGGTCTTCTGATATCTTCACAAAAATAACATTGTGGGTCCCACTGAAGCCCACCCAAAACCCCTCCCAAAGAGGACGAGATAGCACTACTCCCCTTTAAGAGAGGCTAGCTTAGCGTTTCCCATTTCTTTTTTCTCTTATTGATAAGATATTTGATAACTAACGTATTTAATAAGTGATAAAGTTCTATATAACTTGGTTTATTGGGGTTTTCTATGTGTATTTTAAGTAGGATTCTCTTGTAGTGTGAAGAGTTGGTGATCAACTCAAATACCTTAGTCTCTTGTATTTATATGCATTGATTAATGAAAATACACACAATTCTTCACGATTTTTTCATGGTATCAAAGCCATACAGCTCAATAGCAAACATTGCCAAACCTAGTACTCCTTCTTCCCATACCAATGTTACTAAAATTTCTTCCTCAAATACCCAACTCACCCATATAAGCATGAACTACTATTAGTAAAGACTACCCAAAATGGATACTACAAGAAAAAAGACTTGATTCCAATGGAAAATGGAGCATTGGAGAAACAGCTATTGGAATTGCAAAATTTCAACGAAAATTCTAAAGGAAAAATTATTCAAATGGAAAAATACCATTGGAATTAGGGTAAGGAGAAAAATTATTCCAACAAAATTTCAACAAAAAAATACTTTTGGAATTTTTTTAAATTTTTCCTAAAATTCCAACAAGAAATTCCTAAAATGTAAACTAATAACATCATACATAAAAAGCCCTAAAGAAATTCAACTAAATTTTTTTTACATCATCTATATTTCCTATTTTGAAATTTGGACATAATTACCCTACAAGTACATAAATTACATATTCCATCAAATAAATACCTAAAAATAATAAAAAACCTCAAACCACCCATACATCAAAACCCCAAAACAAATTTAACAAAATAAAATCCACACATTGTCAATTTGTCCATTCCATTTTCAGATTCAATATAAACCCTAACTTAAACAACTAATCATGCATCTAATTTGTAATTATGCAATTTAATTACTTCTACATACCATTATAACTTCAATCCACCAATTAAAACAAAAATAATTTCAATAAAATAACCCAAATAAAAATGAAAAGGGAGAAAGGGGGATTTGGGTTAATTGAAACACTTACCTAAGAAAGGACATTACAAGAAAATCTCTGTTTTCCAATAGAAATTTTTCTGTTGGCCAACGCTAGACATTTTTAAAAAATTCCAATGGTATTTTTTTGTTAGAATTTTTTGTTAAAATTTTTTTTCTCACACTTCAATTCTGATGGAATTTTTCCGTTGGAATTTCCGTTAGAGTTTAGAATTCTAAGTTTTTAACAGCAGTTTTTCCAACAACACATTTTCTGTTGGAATTCAAAATTCCAATAGAAATTCACTAAATTCCAACAGAAATTTTTCGTTGGAATCTAGGTTTTTTCTTGTAGTGGGAGAGCTCAAGCCACATGCTTTGTCACACTGGAAATGGGAGCATGCTGCCAGAAAGTCGCCGGAAATGGAAGCTTGGTGGGGGAGGGGAAAGAGAGGAAGAGAGGAAGAGAGGAAGAGAGAAGAGTGACTTTGGGTGGAGAAGTAAAAATTCGGAGGAAAAAAAGGGAAACTCAGATGGCTATCAAATTCAAATTCCAACGGTATATCCCAATTGAAATTCAAAAAAAATTTAATCCTTTAATGAAACGGTGTGTTTCATTAATTTGGAGATTCCAACAGTATACGGTTGGAATTTAAAAAAAAAAAAATTTGTTTGAATTTTTTAAAGTGTTCCGTTAGAAAATAATGATTTTCTTATAGTGGGCGAAGGAAGATTTGCTTGAATCAGAGTAGTTCACATATAATTTAGAAGAGCGCGATGCATTCGTTCAACTTTGTCATTTTGTTGAGAGGTATAAAGACAAGGAAGAGAAGATGTACTCCATTTTTGGCTCAAAAATTATGAAATGATGCCATAGTTGATGAGCATAAAGCTCTTCACTTATTTTGCACAGTTGAATAAATTATTGTGGAAATTAAAACCTAACAACGTATTAAGTTCATAATGCAAACATCATAAAAAGAAACAAAGATTTATTTTTTAAGATTCT
Source organism: Cercis canadensis (assembly GCA_003255065.1). Classification (NCBI taxonomy): domain Eukaryota; kingdom Viridiplantae; phylum Streptophyta; class Magnoliopsida; order Fabales; family Fabaceae; genus Cercis; species Cercis canadensis. The sequence goes on from QAOA01008633.1 coordinate 281,995, forward strand.
TTTCCTTTTGTTTTTCTATGGAATTTTAAGATTCTTTTTCTTAAAGCACATTGTATCTTTTGCTATATAAATGTGTTTCAAAAACATCGTACATATTTTTTAACTTTCGGTATATTAAAGTCAAACTTTACCTAAATTACCTTTCCCAATTCTCCCCTATATCCCTTCACCTGAGTTAAAGGTTCTACATGTTTTATATATGCTTATAAAAAGATATTATTTAGCGTTATGATCTTAAATTACAACCGTTGGATGGTGCTGGTTGAAAATTTATAATTTTGTTAGATCCACAATGGTATATTCTCATTATTTATTCTTCTTTCTGCTGTGCAATCAACAAATAAATGGTGCAAAACCATTGTTTCATTTGTGATTTTCACAGTAACTAGCACACGCCCATTTAATCTCTTATGCCTTTCCTTGAATTTGACGCACAATCTGCCCTTGATGAGTGACGAATATTCCATAAAAGTTTCTATGATTAAAAACTACATGATAACATAATTTAATCAAAAAACAAGTTTGATAACGATATTACGAAGATAAATGACAAAATTATAGTACTTAAATATTATATAATCAATTTTTTTAAGTAACATTATGTCTGAAGTGGGGCATTGGAAGAATCGTTTTTCTTGACATTAATCAGCAATGACAAGAGCGAAAGTGATTACTTTTGTTTCTTGATTGTAATTATTTAACTTAGAATCTTATTCACCTTGTTTTGGCTTTAAAGAGACTTTACGAGCTACCCTACACATTGCACCACATAACAGTTTGGATGCAAAAATCTCAAGTTTAAATCATAAACTCATTTTTTTACAACAAGTTTTTCTTTCAAAATTAGTATTATTGAGAGAAATCAATCCACTTATCAATACTTGCTTCAGTTATAGATCCTCATTAAGACATTAATTTTTTTTTTTTTGTGATCAAGTATGATAATAAAGATTGGTTATTTCAATACTATTGAGCAGGGCGCTAGTGACATGTTTGGGAGATACAAGAAGGAGCAAACAAAGACCTACTTAGAGGATTACCTCCAAGGCACTATTAACCATTAGAAGAAGACATCAATATATTAACAATGTGTAAATGACATATGTAGTTGACAACCTCAAGTAAAAGATTTTCAAGTTTGTTTGAGGGCATGAAATAAATTATATTTTGTATCCAATAAAATATGAAAATTACGTCTTGATGATAAATGCTTGCTACGTTAGTATGATATGACATATACACATATGATACCATAGAATCTCTGTAAAAAATAAGGTTGAGAATTGAGGTCATACATTTCATTTCTCCATTCCCCTAATATTTCCAGCTTGATATAAATCTTTAATTTATCTAATAGATAAGAGAGAGACAGAGAGAGAGAGAGTTTTGTCGTGGCAATCGAATGAGGTTAGTGAAAAATGAAAATAGTGTATATAATCTATAATTTATAGTAACTCCAAAGTTATTAAATAAAAAAAATTTACCCTAATTGATTTGTTTTTATAGACACTTATAATAGTCAATGATAAAACTCAAGTTATTCAACATAAAAGATAAATAAATCAACAAAATAAAATTTCTGAAATTACTTATTCGGCCTCCTCATAGAATTTCTAAAGCTACCTCTTTGATGTTATTTTAATTATTTTGTGAAACACTTAGAAAGATGAAAATGAATTTTTTAAAAGAAAAATGGACAAAAAGCATACGAAATAGTGAAGTGTTTTCTTTATGAATAGTAGAGAGAAAATTTTAATATAAACGTTTTTGAAATGTGTTTGACAAGATTGACGAGAGTCAACTTTCTCAAATGTTTAGAATATTAACAGAAAATCCAATAATAATATTATTACTAACACATCCTGTGACAAAAAGCCTAATGGGCTTGAATAATAGATAGAGAATAGACTCAAAACAACATATTTAATTAACCAGAGAATATTATTAGAATGAGAGTAACAACCATCAAAGTGTTAACCATTTGATCATGAATAAATTTTGATAGGTTTTTGATATCATATTAAAGAATCAACTCTTGTAAAATCTTAAGTTATTAAGAGAATGTCACAATTTTGGGATCGAACACAAAATTCATAAACACTGAGAATGATCTCAATACTATTAAATCACATGTTATTAGGTGATATCAAACTATTTCTACCTATTCTTTTTTAGATATTATGTTTTCTTTTGTTGAAGTGAACCATACGTCTCTAGAGACAACTTTGATTTTGTCTTTCTCTCGTCAAACCATTTTTCTTTTCCCTTGACCCAATTTTAAACTTGAATAATATACAGATTTCTCAAGATTCCATAAAGTTTAGACCAAAACTCACTCTTGGTATCTTATGCCTCATAAATTGGGACACAGTACATTTCAACGAAGAATTTTATGACACTAATTTGAGTCATTGCTGATTGCATCCCATATTTCATTACGATAGATGTAGACTTTTCTTTTTCTTTTTCGATAAGAAGTTGAAATTCTATTAAACATAAAAAATAAAATAAAAAACATCCATAAAAAAGTTGGTGGTACATTATTAGATATAAAATTATATTTGAATATTCACCTTAAAGCTTAAGCTTTTGGGTGAGAGAGTTTATTGACATGATATCAGAGTCTTTTTGATTAAGCGATCAGGAGATCGAATCTTTCTATCACAATATTTTCAATTAAATTGAAATTTCAACATAAAATATAAGTAAACTTGTACTTTATTCACACTTTAAGCCCAAAAGACTTTCACGGACATGTAGAACAAGATCCATTATGATAATAGATGTGGACTTTTCAATTGTAGCATCTGTATTCGTAAGCAATCAATCACTTTCATCTTAAATCAACGCATTCCAATTTCAAACCTAAAAAAGGTGATACTAAATTGAATACTATTAAAATAGTCTAAGTGGTTTATCAAAACCTTGTGCTGAATAATCCAAGTCTATACCATTACATCACTTCAATCTCTTACACATATCTTATACACTTTGTGCCGATTAACCCAACTCTTAACTATTATGTTAGAGGTTTTTTTAGGGTAAGCGATGTACGGACCAACTTACATGCATCTTGACTAGTTCATTACTCTAATCTGGTTAAAGATTGGTCATCTACTCATAAATTAAAAGATTTATGAGGAAACTCTTAGCAGCTTGGCCGTAAAATTATTGGCTGTGATAAAAATTGAACTCATAAGTTTTAACCATGCATCTAACTTCACGTTACATGCTTACCTACCACTAAGCCAACGTCAAAGTTGTACTCAACCATCTTTCTTGTTTAGTTTTGTAGTTTTTGCGTTATTACATCCTTTCTTTTCTTGCCTTCTTCAAAACGAATCTCTCTTTGACCACTCTATTAGACAATTATTTTTGCGTCACTCAAAACAAAAAGAATTTTAGGCAGGTAACAATTTTTGTTAAGTTCCCAAATTTATTTTTAACCAATGCTTCATCTTGTGTTTTTTAATGGTCATCACATACTGACCAGTTGTTATCTTGTGTTTCTCAATAGTTATTGCATATTGATCGGTACTCAACAATGAGAGCAATTTTGAAAAATTTAACAAAAAGTGCCATCCACTTGAAAATCTTCTTTTTTTTTTAAGTCACATAACAATAATTCTCTCTATTTTTTTGGGTGCTCTAACCAAATCATATATATAACTATTGGGTAATCAGTTTAGATTCTGACGCTAAAACTCTGGTCAATTGTTAAACCATTTTTGTCTATACACAATAAGAAAAGAAAAAAAAAACTAAATTATTTTTTAACTAGGTAACACTACAAAAGAATATGGGATTTGAGACGAAATTTTGAGAGAAAAATAAATCTGTCTCAAATTTTATATTTGAGACAGAATTCCGTCTCAAAAGTAAAAGTATGGGAAAAAAGGTTGAGACAGAAAATTCCATCTCAAAGTAAGTGCTTGATACCAACGGCAATAAGAGATATTGTTGAAACAGAGAATCAATATCTGTCCCAAATTATATTTTGGATTGAAATCCTCTCATGTTAGAGGTCATGTTAATCTAATTGATTACTAGCTAGTTGCATTTGAAATATTCAAGGATTATTACTTTTTTATCAGGCTTTTGAGTTTCGTGTTTGAATCTAAAGTCATAATAAAAAATACCAAAAAATAAATATTCAAGAATTATTACCTTTCTCTACGATAGTGGAGAGGATATTGCCAATGATTTCTCATATGAAGTGCCATATGCATCTATCAAAGGGGACAGTAACTGTGGATGTAATATTAATTCAAGATTAAAGATAATCCAAATTTACTTTGATTAATGTATCTTTAACTTGATTCTTTATAATGCATGAGTCTTGTGATCGGTTCAGAGTTTTCTTATGTATCATGAAATATATGTGCATTATATAACACATGCAAAGCACATGTCAGCATAACCAGATATATAAAATGTATCAAGAGATGGATCTTTTTTGTTAGTTTGGATTTGAAATGATAATCTTTTTGCGACAAGTTAATCATTTTTGTTTGAGTGCCAGTCGGAAGGTTGGAAGAGTTCAAGTTTTGGTACTTTTCTTCTTCTTCTTTATTTTGTAAATAATTTAGGAACCTCAGCTTCCTAAATTAGTTAAATTTGGGATTATTCATTCTTACTCTAGGAATCCCGTTGTCGAAATACTCACAACTATAATTTTATGTGGATGACCGCTTTGAAAACTTCTATTTTTGTTAATGGGAGACCTGGAAGACAAATCCTCTCCTTGCAGAGTGAGTCTTGTGGTCATCTAGCCTATAGCCTATGGATGACAAGTTTTTTGTACTTATATATCACAGAAAGATGATTTTGACACACTATGTGTAAAATCTAAACCATATGAACACTAATAATAATTGATTTAAGTTAAAATTTTAGTAATTTAGTTAAATCTAGATATTGGCAATGGGTATAAATTATAAAGAGCAAACAACATGAGGACAAGTAATATGTAAGTAGAATTATCTCTAGATCACGCATAACAAAACCTTTTTGATAGAATTACCCAGTAGTCTACACTTTTTTTCTTTTTGGTATGAAATAATCAGCTGTTGATGGGTATATTAGAAGAAGGAAATAAATAAGTTACTAGTATAAATAGATAAATTATCACACGAAGATAGCAAATGTAGAAGTATGTAGTGCAAGATAAAGTACTGTGACCCTAACAGAGCTCTTCAAAATCATTTGTACATCTACTGGAAATTTTTTTTTTTCAGAAAAAACAAAAAAAGCTAAAGAGAAAAGTAAAGAGAGATTGGGAGCCTCAAACCAACCGTAATTATTTGCATATGCATTTCTTAGAGCATGTTTGGCACATTGAATCCATTATGATCTCAATTCCAACCTTGATTCTATTCCTATATGTTTGGTAGCAAAAAATGAGCATAGAATCTGGTCTTAATTCCAAAGAAAGTGGAAATGAGCTTTTCTACCTTGAGAGGTGGAAATGGTCATTCCATTCCCCTTGAATTGGGTTTCATTCTTTTGTCCCCAACATGGCCTCAATAATTTTAGAAAAAAACTCAGGCTACCCTTATTAAATAAAACCTATATAACACGCTTATTTAGAAGTTTGGTTTTATTGTATTTCTAAATAAGGGGTATTTGTATCTTTTACTACTAATTTTGATTCCATTCCAAACTGTTGAATGGTATGACCATTCCAGTCTTCCTTGATTTCCATTCGGTGTATCAAACGAGCACTTAGTATTCAAAATCATCCAGTCTAACATGTTCCTTTACTTTTGCTATGCCCTTCACAAGTACGGACAGAAGAGGTTTAATTCAAATAGAACTTGAGTCATTTTTCCTAAATTCTTCATTAAATTGACAGATGTAGAGTTTTCTACTCTGCTTCTGACAGATGTAGAGTTTTCTAATTCAAAAAAAACTGGAGAATAATTTTCTGTTCATCTTATATTCCGATCAATGTATTTCACTTTCAAACGTGTGATGAATTACATCAATTAAAGTACCATTTGCTTTTGAATTCAACAATATTAAGTAAGTTGCTTGTCTGAATATCTTGCACATGTTTGAATTTGGTGACCACTTTTTGGCAGGAATATTCCATCTCCCATTGCTACGCTTCCCAAGATGTTTTCCTAAACCGTGCACAAGTTAAACTGAGTCAAACATTTTCGACTTGAAATTGGCTTTAATAAAAGTGTAGTGCTGCTAACCTACCTCCACTTCAAAAAGGTAGTAGCACTACACCACTCCCGTGTTTGGGGGGTTTTGATGAGACTTACATCTTGAAATTAGTGTCATTGCAAAGATTTCAAAAAAAAAAAAAAAGAGTTATCCAATTTGAGAGAAAACATTTAATTTTTTGTAAAATGCATAAACAAAACAATATAAGAAAATTGCCAGAAAAAAAACATAGAATAGTGATTTTTTTTTATACAATTAAACTCAAATTCTATCAACTATTTTGGAAACTAACTCATACTGTATGACTCAATTTTTTGAAATCTTCCCAACGATACCAATTTCAAGATGTGGGTCCTGCGTAGAACCTAGTGAAATAATGCAACCCCTTAGGTAGCTTAGCAATCACCTAAAAGTATTTACCTATTTATACATCATTTAGTTTTGTACATTATGCACTAGTTTGCTTCGAAAGAGCCATATTGAAACTTTAATTTGTTAACTTAAGTAATGCACACCAATATATTGTCTATAACCTGACTTTCTCTTAATAAAACCAGCTAACATTAAAATAATACTGCTATATATGCTGATGGATTTTAGCAAAAACATGAAACGAATGGGTTTGTTTGATACATGGATTCACATGATTTGAATAGTTGAGATGGTTTCTAAAACAGGGAAACTTATAGGTGTATTTTTGTGGGACACGTCCTTTCGGGGTCAATTTTCACTATAAGTTTTCGTTATAAACAGTATTATTCCGCTAGAAGCATGTCTCATCTGAAAATAAAAAAAAAAAAAAAGAGTTACCGAGTCAAAAAGCTTAATACACATATTTACCAATACGTTAATAATTTCTTACTAATAAATATTCTACATAATCTCTTTGTTCCTGCTTCTTGATTCCTTGAGTCAGTGATCCAACTTCATCTTGCCAAGATTATCTCAAGTTCTTACATGGAATAAGAGCTCCCATCAATGGTAGGTCGCAGTACATCCTCTGTGATGTCATTGCAAGATTCTGGACATTCTGCGCTTCCTATGTTTGGTCAAGCACTCACCATGAAGCTTGATTGTAGGAATTACCTAATTTGGTGTAATCAACTTCTTAACATAGTGATCGCCAATGGTTATGAACAAATTCTTGATGGATCTCGAACTTGTTTAGAGAAATTTATGCAAAATTCAACTTTTGCTACATGCATGAGTTCTAATAGTGAATCTTGAATTCACTCTTTGGCAAAGGCAAAATCATCTAGTCATCAGTTGGATCTATGCATCTTTGACTGAGCCAATCATGGCTCAAATCATGTCATACAACACTGCTGCTGAGGTCTAGAGGTCCTTGGCAGAAGGCTTTGCTTGTTCTTCATGAGCTAGGATTGTGGAGTTGAAACTCAAATTGCAAACAACCAGAAAAGTTAATCTTGGAATTTGGGATTACATGCTGAAAATTAGAAATATTTGTGATAATTTGCATACCATAGGAGAAAATGTATCTCAAGATGATCAGGTCATGACTGTCCTAAGTGGATTAGGGCCTGAATACAATCCAGTAGTCACTACCCTTAGTTTTGAGTCCATTTCTGTTGAGACTCTACAGAGTCATCTACTTACCTTTGAAGGAAGATTGGAAAGGCAAAAATCTGTAGATGAACAAGTCTTAATGCAAGCCAATGTTGTGATGTTTAGCCCATCTGCAGGCAAGAAGAACTTTTCTCAACTTGGAAATTCTAGCTTTCAACATGGTAATGGCAGTGCACAAAATCACACTTACTCAAATCAAGGGGGTTAATTCAGAAGGAACAAGCCTAGCTACGACAATGACAATAGACCTCAGTGTCAAATTTGTCACAAATCTGGCCATACAACTACTGAGTGCTGGCACAGATTTGACAACAATTTTCAACCAAAGTCATTAAATGACAATGCGTCATAGACTTAATAGCCACAAGCATTAATGGCTGCTACAGGAGCTATAGATGACACCCCATGGTTTCTAGACACTGGGGCTACACACCATGTAACTGCTGATCTAAGAAATCCAGCATTACACAACACAAGTACTACCTTCATTCCAGTAAATAAAAGGGACTTATTACTTGAACATGTGTTACATATACCTAAGATAACTACCAATTTGGTTAGTGTACAAAAACTATGTCGAGATAATGCTACTTTTGTGGCAGCTTTCTTTCTTTCTTGTGAAGGATCAGATAACCAAAGAAGTGCTGCTCTAAGGAAGACTTGATCAAGGGATGTACAAAGTCATGATAGCACTTCATTCTGATAAGACTCAATCTGTTAGTACTGTTAGAGCTTTTCAAATTTTTAGTTTGAATTCAGCTAAGCATGTTTCCAACTTGCAAATTATGGCACAATAGATTAGGACATCCCTCCATTGAAGTAGTCAATAGGGTTATGTCCAAATGTCATTTGCCTTGTTTTCCATCCAATAAAGCACCTGTGTGTAGCTCTTGTCAGTTGGCTAAAAGCTGCAAGTTACCATTTGTAAATTCTACTTCAAGAGCAATAAAACCTTTTGAGCTAATTCATGCTGATCTATAGGGGTCTCCCTCTTGTTCTTCTGTCAATGGAGCATGCCATTTCCTGTTATTAATTGATGATTTTAGTCATTTTTCTTGGATTTATCTTCTGAAGTCCAAATTTGATACACTAGAGATGTTTCAAAAATTTCACAGCATGGTAGAAATGCAATTTGATTGTAAGATTAAGGTTCTCCAATCTGACTTTGGAGGGGAATTGACTGTGTTTGATCAATTGGTCAAGACTTTTGGTATGGAACATAGGTTTTCCTATCATTATACACAAGAACAAAATGGCATAGTAGAAAGAAAAAATAAGCATGTGGTAGAAACTGGACTCTCCATGCTTATTAATGCTGATATACCAACAAAATATTGGTCATTTGCCTTTCAAACTGCAGTTTATCTTATAAATAGACTCCCTACAACTATTCTTCATTACAAGTCACCTTATGAAATGTTGTATCAGAAGAATCCAATGTTCACTCAGGTTAAAACCTGATGAGTCCCCCCTCTCCCTTAGCTCACAGAGCTATAGGTCCCAAGCAAAGAATGCTGAATCAACTCACAAAACTATCTCCCCCCCTCACATTCTCGTGCCTTCCTCCTATTTAGCTAAACCGTTACTGCATTCTCTCTCCATAACCACCTGCCTCTCCTTGGTTAATTCCACGTGTTCCTGCCTTCCTCCTAGAGTAGACCTTCAACTGTTTTGGGTTAGTGTTAGTATTACCCGGATCCCTCACCTGACTCGTACCCATACCCATAGTATCTTGGGCTCTATAACTGCCCTCATCTTCAAAAACAGTCTTGTCCTCAAGACTGAAGTTAGGAAATTGAGAGCGCAGGGTGTACTTATCCTCCCAAGTAGCTTCTTCAATAGGTTTTTCTTTCCATTCTACTAACCACTGCACCACCTCTTCATTATGTTTGTGCTCCTTACGTTTTCCCAACACTCGAAGAGGTTGGTCATCTGCCTGTAATTCAATTCCCATGCCAATAGGTAGTGTGGCCTGAACAAACTTCTGCCCAACAGCTTTTTTAAGTTGTGACACATGAAACACCGGATAGACTCGTGAATTTTCTGGTAACTGTAGTTTATAAGTGACTGCCCCCAGCTTTTCTAAGATCAAAAAAGGACCATAGAACCTCGGAGCCAATTTTTGATTGATTATTATGACCACAGATTTCTGTCAATGAGGCCTTAATTTCAAATAAACCCATTCCCCCACCTTTAAGGATACATCTCGCCGGTGTTTGTCAGCATACTTCTTCATGCTGTTTTGAGCGTTTAGCAAATGGAACTTTAATTGCCTCAATGCCTCATATCTGTCCATCAACTCTATAGCTACTACTTCTACTCTTGTCTCCCCCAGAATGAATTTTAAAATGGTTGGAGGCTTCCTACCATAAACCATCTCAAAAGGCGTTGTGTGTGTGGAAGCATGAAAAGTGGTATTGTACCACAATTCTGCCCAAGGGATCCACATTGCCCAGCTCCTGGGTTGTTCTGCTGCAAAGCAACGTAGATAGGCTTCTAAGCAACGGTTGACCACCTCCGTCTGCCCATCAGTTTCTGGATGATATGCAGAATTGAATTTGAGCTTGGTACCCTGCAACTTAAAGATCTCTTGCCAAAATTTGCTCATGAAAATTGGATCTCTATCACTGACTACTGACTTAGGCACTCCATGGAGCCGGATTATCTCTTTAACAAACAGTTCAGCTATACTCTTAGCAGTGTAGGGATGTTTGAGGAGAAGAAAATGACTATACTTTGACAAACGATCTACAACCACTAGGATAGCTTCCCATCCCTTTGATTTCGGAAGACCTGTGATAAAGTCCATTGAAACATCCTCCCAAATCTGTTCTGGAATATCCAGGGGCTGTAGCAAACCTCCGGGGGTCAATGCTGAATATTTCTGTTGTTGGCACACCTCACAGCCACGGACAAATTCTTGCACTTATTTCTTCATACCAATCCAATATAGATTAGTAGCTAACCTTTTGTATGTGCGGAAATAACCAAAATGTCCACCTTGAAGAGTTGAGTGAAATTCTGTAATTAGCCCAGGGATCCAGGGAGAGTTGGCTGGAATGACCAATCGACCCTTGTAATACAAAATTCCTTGAATCAGAGAAAATCCAGCTTGGCTCCGGGATCCTGTTGTAATGCTACAATGATCTGTGCTAGTTGAAGATCTTGCTCCAAGCCTTGAGTCAAGTTCTGTCCCTCCAACCAAGTAGGAAAAGATATCACCATAGAGAATTCAGCTTCCCCATGTAATCGAGATAGTGCATCAGCAGCCCTATTTTCTTTTCCCAGCTTGTAAAAAATATCGAATTGATACCCCATTAATTTGGCTAACCAATCCTGCTGATTTGGGGTAGAAATCCTTTGTTGCAACAAAAACTTAAGGCTTTTCTGATCTGTATACACTCAAAAAAGTCTCCCCAACAAGTATGGTCTCCAATGCTGAATTGCCATTGCTAATGCCATAATTTCCCATTCATAGGCAGACTTGGACATAGTACTATCCGAGATTGCTTTGCTGTAAAAAGCTACAGGACGTTTGTCTTGCAACAACATGGCACCTATACCCCGGCCTGAAGCATCACACTCGATGTCAAAAGGCTTAGAGAAATTTGGGAGAACCAGCACAGGAGCAGAAGTGATCGACTGCTTGAGAGTGTCAAAGGCTTGTAATGCATCCTTACCCCAGTGAAAACCATTTTTTTTGGTTAGGTCTGTCAAAGGTTTCGCCACCTTGCCATAGCCTTGAATGAACTTCCGATAGTACCCTGTTAACCCCAAAAAACCTCTGACACCTTTCACATTTTTAGGCACAGGCCAATTAATGACCGCAGCCACTTTCTCTGGGTCCATAGCAACTCCATTTCCTGAAATGAAATGACCCAAATACGAAATAATTTGCTGTCCAAACTGACATTTCTTACTGTTGACCACAAAGTGATTCTGTTGCAGCACTGACAACACTACTATTAAGTGTTCGAGGTGCTGTTGCCATGAAGAACTAAACACCAAGATGTCATCAAAGAACACCAAAACCATCCTCCTCAAATAGGGATGAAAAATCTCATTCATAGCAGCTTGGAAGGTCGAAGGAGCATTCATTAGTCCAAAAGGCATCACCAAATACTCATAATGCCCCTTATGAGTTCTAAAAGCTGTTTTGTCTACATTTGTGGTTTTCATTCTAATTTGGTGGTACCCAGATTTGAGGTCTAGTTTGGAAAAATATTTTGAACCATGAAGTTCATCCAGCAATTCATCCACCACATGAATAGGAAACTTATCATGAATAGTTACCTTGTTTAATGCCCTATAATCTACGCACATCCGCCAGGTAGAATCCTTTTTTCTAACCAGAATGACTGGACTGGAGTAGGCACTATTGCTGTGTCGAATGATGCCTTGCTGTAGTAACTCCTGAATCTGCTTCTGAATCTCTTCCTTGTGAAAATGGGGATACCTATAGGGCCGGACACTGACTGGTCCTGCCTCTGGAAATAGGGTAATAGCATGATCACAGTTTCTGGTAGGGGGTAACCCTCTTGGGTTTGTAAATACTGCTGGGAATTTGTCTAGAACAGTATTTAATTCTTCTATCTGTGAATGAGTCAATTCCTCCATATTTGCTTCACTCACTTGTAACCCTCTTTCTTTACATGACACCTTATGTCCCCCAACAGTCCCTTTCCCAAACACACTGTGGAGTGTAGAAAGGCTTTTAGTGTCACTTCCCTGTAACTCAATTTTCTGTTTTCCATCCCAAAAACTCATAACCCGCGTGTCCCAATTAGTAACCACCTCTCCCAAGGTTCTCAGCCAAGCCATTCCCAAGATTAAATCCAAACCACCCATGTCTAGTACCCAAGCATCCATTATGCAGGAATAAATTCCCATAGACAGCTTTAGGTTAGAGCATTTTCCTCGGGTAAGGACCCTATGCCCATCTCCCAATCTTATGCCTAGTTGATCCTCTGTGCCCTCTAATTGAAATCCTAGAGCATTCACCAGTTTTGGTGAGACGAAGTTATGTGTTGCCCCGCTGTCAACCAGAATAAGGATGGGGATTCCATTAATCATGCCTTCTATTTTCATTGTTTTTAGCACACTCAGGTGATCCTTCATGACCCCACAAAATTCCCATAACCCTTGTGAGTCCACCACCATGCATTCCCCTTCACTTGCTTCTTCCTGTTCCTCAGCCTCAGCCACCACCACTTCTCCAGTTTCACCCACACTCTCATCCTCACCCAACAACATTACTCGAAGTTTTGGGTCAGGGCATTTGTGCCCTGGGCTATATTGCAGACCACATCTGAAATAAAGCCCCTTACGGCGTCTCTCCTCCCATTCATGAGATGTCAGATTTTGAGTTCCTCTCCGATTGAATGGCCCCTGTTTAGCTTGAGCATTTCTCTCCATCCGGTCTTTAATAGGATCAGAAGACCCTGCCTCCCCCATTTTACCACCAGACCATCCTCCCCCTGATTTATAAGCATTGGGTGAAAATGGACTAGAATTATATGGAGTTTTGCTCACAGTGCCTCGCGCCTGTTTCTCCCACACCTTCTTCAAAGCTACCTCAACATTGCGGGCTAGCTGCATTGCTTATAATCGAGTTTCAGGATGATGAACCTGAACCCAATTCCTGATATCTTCCTTCAACCCATTCACGAAATACCCCACGTATTGCTGTTCGGATAGTCTGGGTAACAGAGACGCAAGGCATTCGAACTCAGTTATGAATTCCTGCACTGTTCCCTTTTGTCTCAGTCCTGCTATTTCCTCATATGGGTTCGAAATGTCTAACCCATTAAACCTCTCCATCAGTTCCACTCGAAACTGTTCCCAAGTCATCGTCGGAAACACTTCCATCAGAATGGTGAACCAATGCACCGCCTCACCCTCCATAGAAATCTGGGCAAGTGCTAATCGCACCTCCGATGGTGTCTGTTGCACTCGGAAGAACTGTTCCGCCCGAATGAGCCACCCTCGAGGGTCAGCTCCTGTGAACGTCGGCAACTCCACCCGTCGCGCCATGGATTGGAAGTCCACCATGAATCCCGACGTGTCTCGACCCAAGGTACGCTGAGTACCCCGATCATGAACCGACGTGTCCTGGTGTGATCCCGATGCTCCAAAGAACACATGGTCTTCTCACTCATCGTCTCCTCCCGCTCGCTTCTCCATTCTAGCCATCATCCTGGAGAATTGATGACGGAATTCTGCTTGCTCCTTTTCACTACTAACCATGGCTTCTTGCATGGTTGTCATCGAACGAACAAGTTGCTCCACTTTTGACTCCACGGAAGTCACTTTGTTGTCGATGTTGATTACCTTACCCTCCAAGTGATCTATTCGCACTTTCTCCCCTGACACCATTGTTGCCANGAAACACTTCCATCAGAATGGTGAACCAATGCACCGCCTCACCCTCCATAGAAATCTGGGCAAGTGCTAATCGCACCTCCGATGGTGTCTGTTGCACTCGGAAGAACTGTTCCGCCCGAATGAGCCACCCTCGAGGGTCAGCTCCTGTGAACGTCGGCAACTCCACCCGTCGCGCCATGGATTGGAAGTCCACCATGAATCCCGATGTGTCTCGACCCAAGGTACGCTGAGTACCCCGATCATGAATCGACGCGTCCTGGTGTGATCCCGATGCTCCAAAGAACACATGGTCTTCTCGCTCATCGTCTCCTCCCACTCGCTTCTCCATTCTAGCCATCATCCTGGAGAATTGATGACGGAATTCTGCTTGCTCCTTTTCGCTACTAACCATGGCTTCTTGCATGGTTGTCATCGAACGAACAAGTTGCTCCACTTTCGACTCCACGGAAGTCACTTTGTTGTCGATGTTGATTACCTTACCCTCCAAGTGATCTATTCGCACTTTCTCCCCTGACACCATTGTTGCCAGTCGGATGGTATCCGGCAGGTCGGACCTATGATGAGTCCCCCCTCTCCCTTAGCTCACAGAGCTATAGGTCCCAAGCAAAGAATGCTGAATCAACTCACAAAACTATCTCCCCCCCCCCTCACACTCTCGTGCCTTCCTCCTATTTAGCTAAACCGTTACTGCATTCTCTCTCCATAACCACCTGCCTCTCCTTGGTTAATTCCACGTGTTCCTGCCTTCCTCCTAGAGTAGATCTTCAACTGTTTTGGGTTAGTGTTAGTATTACCAAGATCCCTCACCTGACCTGTACCCATACCCATAGTATCTTGGGCTCTATCAAAACCCTTGGTTGCTTGTGTTTCCCATACTTGAGACCTTATCACGCACATAAATTAGAAAACATGTCTGCTTCATTGCTGTTTTCTGGGTTATAGCAATAAACACAAAGGGCTCTTGTGCATGTGTATAAAGTCCAAATGAATCTACATATCTTGACATGTTGTGTTTGATGAGTCAGTATTTCCTTTTCAGTTATCTCTATCAACAATGACTATTAAAGCTCAAGATTATCCAATTCCTATTGCTATTCCTCTTATCTCTAGCATGTCACTACCTTACAATAGCTCTCATCTCAATATGACTACTAATGCATCCTCATTTTCATCTTTTGGATCTACTGAAACAGTCTCTCCCACTGTATCATCTTCTCCAGCATTACAATCTACAAATTCATTACCATTAGAACTTGAAACTGCATCTCTTGTGCCTTCCTCCTCTAATGCTCCTTCACTACCTGCAACACCTACCAGAATAATGACCAGAAGCGAAAATGACATTTTCAAACCCAAAGCATGCACTTCAGTTTTTCTCTTGAATCCACAGAACCATCCACCTATCATCAAGCAGCTAAATTCTCTCAGTTGATTGATGGTATGCAAAAAGAGTTCAAAGCCTTGCAAGCAAATCAAACATGGGAATTTGTCCCTTGTCCCACTCATAAAAATATTGTAGGCTGCATGTGGGTTTACGAGTTGAAGTACAAACCTGATGGTACTGTTGAAAAGCACAAGGCTTATCTGGTTGCATAGGGTTTCACACAAACATATGGAATTGACTACTTTGAGACCTTTAGTCCAGTTGTTAAACCAACCACCATACGCATTGTGCTTACAATTGCTTTATCCAGAGGATGACCAATTCAACAATTGGATGTCAATAATGCTTTTCTCAATGGAGAGCTTCATGAAGAAGTCTACTTGAGACAACCACAAGGCTTTGAGGATCCTCAATTTCCTCATCATGTATGCAGGTTAAAGAAAGGCCTGTATGGATTAAAGCAAGCTTCTAGGGCTTAGTTTACTAAACTGAAGTTGACTTTACTAAATTGGGGTTTCAAGTGTACCTTTTCTAATAAATCCTTTTTTTTTTTTTCACTCTACTGCAACTGTTATTTACCTGCTGGTTTATGTGGATGATATTATTGTTACTGGCTCTAGCTTGTAGCTTATTCAATCTCTTATTACAGAACTCAATTCAAATTTTTCTTTAAAGGATTTGGGGTCTTNTGAAGTTGACTTAACTAAATTGGGGTTTCAAGTGTACCTTTTCTGATAAATCCTTTTTTTTTTCCACTCTACTGCAACTGTTATTTACCTGCTGGTTTATGTGGATGATATTATTGTTACTGGCTCTAGCTTGTAGCTTATTCAATCTCTTATTACAGAACTCAATTCAAATTTTTCTTTAAAGGATTTGGGGTCTTTGCATTATTTTATGGGGATTAAAACTACAAGACACTCATAGTATATTCATCTTAGTCAATCCAAGTATATCTCTAATTTGCTTCGTAAAGCAGGACTGGAAAGTGCCAAGCCTACTGTTACTCCCATGATAAGCTCCCAAGTTCTCTTTATCACTGATGGTACTCCTTTGGCTCAACCTCTTCTTTACAGAAGTTTAGTAAGGTCTTTACAGTATTGTACTATAACTAGGCCTGGTATTGCCTATTCTGTTAATAAGTTGCGCCAATTTATGAGTCACCCCACTGATGTTCATCTCCAAGCTGCTAAGCGTGTGCTCAAGTATCTTAAGGGAACAATTTCCTATGACCTCACCATCTTCAAGTTAGTTTCTTTGCCTTTACTAGCATACTGTGATTCAGATTGGGTTGGCTGTCCTGATGACAGGTGCAACACCAATGGCCATGCTATTTTCTTTGGCACAATCTCATGGTCTTCTGGCAAACAAAAGGTTGTAGCACGTTCTAGCGCTGAGGCTGAATATAGAGCCTTGGCTAATTCTACTTTTGAGGTGCTATGGTTGCAGTCCCTTCTCAAAGAGCTTTAGTATCCTTTACCTGCTGCTCTTTCCTTGCTGCTATGTGACAACCTTAGTGCTAACTTCCTTGCAGCAAATCCAGTTCTCCATGCACATACCAAGCACATTGAAATAGATTGCCACTTTGTTTGAAAAAAGCTGCTGAATCACTCTCTCAAGCTCTATCATGTTCCTTCCTCTGATCAGCTTGCGGATGTACTTACCAAGCCTCTTGCAACAAAGGCTTTTCTTTCTAATCGCAACAAACTCAATGTTCTGTCTAGAACTATGAGTTTTAGGGGGGATGTTATACAGAAATTAAAAGAATATTATAAAGATTATGATGGGGGATGATCAATGCCACGTCATGTTGCCACCTCAGCAAGCCAGAGTCAAAGTTATAGTTAATGTTTAGTCAATATTGATAAGTTAGTTACTCTTCAGTTAACAAATTAGTTAGAAACAGTTACAGCAAAGTCTGAACTTCAGTCACATTTGATTAGTATATATTGATGTATTGCAATTCAGAATACAAGATGAATTTCATTTTTCAGATCTCTCAAAGAACAGCTTCATTTCTCTCTGGTTTTCCGCTTCTGCATAATTGCTTTTCTTCAAGCTCTTCATTCTGCAGAATCCGTCTTCTGCATAATCTCTTTGTTCCTGCTTCTTTATTCCTTGAGTCAGTGATCCAACTTCATCTTGCCAAGATTATCTGAAGTTCTTACACTCCCATGTGAGAGAGCAAGCATTTAAGTTGCTAATAATATATCACCACAATAACACCAACAACTATATATTAAAAGCATGCACACCAAGTTTTGATCATAGGTTTTGAGAACCTCCTTAACTTTAAATACTAGGTACATAGCCACTTAAACCTATTGCTCGGGATCTACATGCGTCCGTTGTTTGATTTCTAGCATGAGAATTTTCTGCATTGCATATTAGATTAGAAATCAATACATTCTCAGATATTGAATGAAACAAACTAAATTAGAAATCCATCATCTTGTTTCTTGCTTTCTTCATCCATATTAATCAACTGTAATTCTTGAGATGATATTTGATAATATGTAATTTCTTTGGGTGCCATAACTCAAGCTGTTCAATTTTCTAAAATTTTGTACAATCACATAAAAAGAAAGGGATTTTTATGAGCAGCAAAAAAGAAAAAAAAAATAAAGAAAGGGGTTTTCTAATTAATGTTATGTGATATTTTCACGCAATAATTATTGAAATTACAACTATTCCACACGTACCCAGGATCAGGGTATGATTTTTATGATAAAATATCCTGCATTTATTTTTGATTGTCTGCTTTCTTTTATTTCTTAGTATAGAACGTTTTTATTTTTAATTAATTTTCAAATTACGTTTTAAATTTATTACAATTACTACAATTTAGATAGGTCACAAGCTCTAATTTTATGATACTTGTGAAGCATTCAGACTTGTATTCTCTTTTTATATAACAGATTAATGATTATGTAAAACAATATTTTACCTTAGGTACACAAACTCACATAATGAGGTTAAAGATAACAGTTTTATGGCATATATATGAAATGTGTTGTAAATTATATACAAATTAGTTCCTTTATGAAAATCCCACAAAACAAAACTAGTGGCTGCTTAAACGAAAAGTTCAAATGTACGAGAGTGGTGGTACGAGTCAATCAATTTTAAACAGATGGATTTGTGTTGAAAGAAAACTTCTAAAGGCAATTTAATTATCATATATATATATATATATAAAGGCAATTTAACGTAAGTGCAGATCTGGTTTCGACATGGGAAAAACCCGAACCATCCTTTCTTAAGTTGAATGTTGATATGCTTCTTTACATTAAGCTGGGGTGGGAGGTATTGAAGGTGTTATTCGGGATAATGCAGGACAATTCATGTCAACATGGATGCGCACATAGAGGGTGTCAAGTCTATGGAGGTGTTAGAAGCAAAGACTTGTAGAGAAGGAGTTCAACGTGCTCTATCTAGAGGAGGGAGTGAGATATCTCTGCATAGAAGGTGATGCTCAGAATATTATGATGGCCTTGAAGCACAAGCATAGGAATCTGTCCTCTCTTGACTTAATACTAGATGATATTTTGGAACTTTGCAACTGTTTTCACAAGTTTTCTTTCCACCGGGTTCTTAGATCAGCAAACCACATTGCTGATAGAGTAGCATCTTATACTGTTATTAAGATTTCTTGTCACTCTTGGTGCATTTTACCACCAAGCTTTCTGTTTGATGTTTTGGATTATGATTCTATACAAATTTCAATCTTCACGTAAAAATAAATAAAAAAAAGCAATTTAATTATACTAGGTTTTGTTTTGTGGTTGCAAGGTGGTGGTGGGAGAAACGATGGTAGAGGGAAGAGATGGGGTTTGGAGGAAAAGTTAGAAAGGTAATGTTCACATGTTCTTTTCCATAAATTTTTGAGTAAAAGTAAAAGGTCAAATTAATTCTTAAAAGATGTAGTAAAAATATTAAAATCTCTGAGAGTTTAAAATGTCGATTAAATTATTTATTTTTAGAGACTTAAGTGATGGTAAAAAAAAAAATCATTTTAATTGATATTTTAAATTTTCGAGAACTCAAATTATACAAAAAATCTTGTAGAGATTGAAATGCATTTTAGTACATCTTTAAGGATTAAAAGGACATTTTATTCTAAATTTTTAAACATCCGTCCATAAAATGAGGTTGCTATACACTTTGGTAATAGGTTGATGGCACGTTTTGAAATAATTGGGGGAGGGGGTAAGTTGCACATGATCTTAAGTTGAAGGGGATGAATTAGAGTTTCTCATTTTTTACTGACCATCTAGGAATGACATTTTTTACACATTTGAAATGTATCGTGAGAATTTCTTGAACATTTTTGAATTTTAAGGACAAAACTTCATGCACGTGCTAGAATGTTAATGGAGTAATTAAAATTTATTCTTAATTTAATTTCACAATTTAAAAGCCCCACCTAAAAAAAGGACATTAGAAATTGATCAATAAAGTTAATTCACTTTCACAATTTTAAATTATCATAAAATAAAACGCTTTAAATTTTTTTAAAAAAGAAATTCAAATAAATCGTTAAAAATCCTTTTAATATTGTGTTGAACGCGTTTTGAGCACACAAACCAAACGGATGATTGAAAAATTAAAATAAATAAAGCAAACCTAAAAGAATCCAAAGAGATTTGGAGGAATCATAAAGCGCATACTGAGAAACAAGTTGGCGGGTAATTATTTATCATAACAATTTTAAATGCCAAAAGAATACCAGAAAGCATTTCATTTATTTAATTTCTGAAACTCATCACCACTTTGTTGATGCTATCAATATCATCGTTACTTTTTCCCTTTTTCCCTTTTTAATTATTCCTTTTTCTTGTCTTTGGCCATTGATGTCACCCTCGTTCAGCTCGCAGTTTTGCCCAAATCTTGAAGGGTAGCGTTTCCTTCCTCTGATATTTTATCGGAATTTGATGGAAAATGCAGGTCCTGAGCTTCAAAATGATGGGGATTTCGTGTCAGATCCTGCTCATCATCTGGAGGTGATTCCATTAACCCTTTTGAAATTCTTTATTGAATATCTGAAAGATGAAAGCTTTTCTATTTTCTGTAAATCAAATGTGTTCAAATGCGTTCGGGTGCTGAGAAAAAGTTAGGAAAAGGGATAATTGGAGGTGCGGGGAGGAAGGAAAAATTGGGAAATTTGGGATTCCTGTTTTGGCTTTGAGTACAATGTAACTTTACTAAGCACAGAAAAACCAAAAGGGTAAAAGGTTCAACAGGGGGAGATAGAGAAGGGTCTTGACTCTTGGTTTGTTTTCTAGTGCTTTTCAGGTCCTTACAGCAGAATTTTTTATGGTTTCATTTCCTTACCATATTTTAATTTCCTGGGCAGACAGAGATTTCATTTTTTTTGTCCAGCTGGTTTTTTGGGTTGCCTTCATTTTACAAGGTGGCGAAGATTGATCCCTGTGTGGGTGAAATGAGTGGCTTCAGCTCATTTTGATCGTTATATTCATTTTTCTCGGCAGTAATGAAGTCATAAGGTCTACAAAGCAATCGGTCTTTGCATTTAATGTGAATGAATTGGATTATTGGTTGATTATTGATGTGTAATATTGCATCGGTAGAGGTTGATTTATTTCTTTATATTTTACTAATTTTTTTTTCTATCAATATATAATTAAACTTAGTGAAAGAATTACTGGCTACTTTACATTATCAGTAATCATCAAATCAGTACTAAATGTGTCATTCAGAGCATGGACACATTATTAATTCTTATGGGAAATTGGATTTTCTTTTGCATTCCTTTTTGAAATGCTTAAGAACAAATATAGGTAATTGTACTTACTTTCCAGATTATTTATTTGTTTTAGAACTTGCTGTGGTTATAATCCACAGTAACTACTAATGAAGTTATTCATGGCATCCACCCTTAATAAGACTAAGTGGTAGCAATCGGCATTGTTGATAATTTGATATTGGATTACTGACATTGATCTATACAGAATATTTTTCTGTCTTATTTTCATTTTCTTATCATACATGCACTATTTTCTCATTTACAATCTTTTGAGTGTCCCCGTAAATTATGATCATATTCCATCTGTTGGTTTGGTCTTACCACAGTCTCTCTTTATATGATCAAGCCATGGCCGTATGCCCATGTTGCACGGTTGTTTGTTAGTAAAAGTTATGCTGAAGGGAACTATCACAAAAATGAACATCAAGCCAAAAAAAAATGAAAGAAAGAAAAAAGGATACATAAATTACTAAAATTTAGATGCTTGTACCTCTCNATCTGTTGGTTTGGTCTTACCACAGTCTCTCTTTATATGATCAAGCCATGGCCGTATGCCCATGTTGCACGGTTGTTTGTTAGTAAAAGTTATGCTGAAGGGAACTATCACAAAAATGAACATCAAGCCAAAGAAAAATGAAAGAAAGAAAAAAGGATACATAAATTACTAAAATTTAGATGCTTGTACCTCTCTCAGTTTTTTTGAGTTATTTCATGATGAACTAGTTTTGATGGTTTTCTAGACAAGTACTGGAGATGAAAAAGGTGAAGAGGCCTCCTTGATTCAGCAGTCCAGACGGCCAAGCCTCTCCTCTTTGCAAATACCAGCAAGGTCACTAGACAGTACATCATCTTCTTTGGCAAACACAGATTCTTCTTTGCTGTCAAGTCCGGGTTCCTCTAGAGGAGGACTGCCCCCAAGGCCAAATTCTGCCAAAGCCAAACCTTGTATGAGAAGTTTACTTCCTCAGAGGAGCTTCAAGACAAAAGATAATTCCCAAGACTGTGAAAGGACAGTCCTTATTGTTCCTGATATTTCCCTATCAGATGGTCCTGTGAATAAGCCTTCAACTTCAAGGTCCCTTTCTCTTAATAAGGTTCTATTCCCTTCATCAACGAAAGCAACACTTTCATTACCGGTTACACCAACCACAAATTCAGGTGCAGAGACTGTGCATGGAAGACACCTATGTAGTGTTTTGGATTCAAGTGTAAGTTTCCATTGCTCATTCTTGTCCATCATAATTTCAAGACCAAAACAACTACTTTTTACTGTAATTATTTTATTATACATGAAAATGGTATGTGTTACTTAAAATGTGATGCATAGATCAATATTCTTTTATATCTTTTCATATACAGAAAATGGATGTTAAGCAGCATATCACTCGATCATTTTCAGTTCCAGTTAATGTCAGAAACACTAGTTTAAGGCGTACAAGTTCTAGTAGTTTGATACGTGTGATTTCAGCAAGATCACGGGCTGCAGCAGTTGAAGGTGCTAGTGATATTGCTCCAGCGCCTGAGATTGGTAATTTTTTGTTATATTTAGACTTAGATTTCTTTTTCTCCATGCATTCCTTTTAAATTTCTTGATCAAGAATATGTCTATTTGGAAAACAAGCAAGAATTATAGCATGTGCTTGGTTGGGCAATGGAAAATGGGAAGGTGGAAAATAGGGAGGGGAGTGAAAATGGAATTATTTTGATTTTCACTGTTTCATATTTAGCAGAGAGGGTGAAAATGAAAATAGTGTGTATCTCACTTTGAACCACCCTCAATTTTCTTATACCAAACAAGTGTAAAATGATTTGCATCCCAAATTTTCAATGCACAGAAAGCCACTCTATACACCTTCATGAGGACTTGTTTCTTTCAAGACTTTAAACAGGATTTTTAATTATAGATGCTTTTTTTCTGATTGCACGTGGAAATGAGATAAATTCAAAGAGGTCAATTTTTTGGCCTCAGTCTTATTGAACAAGTTTTGATTTTAACCTTTAAGATAGTTGTATTAATTATCTTTACTGAACGAAGGTTAGCATTTTGTTGATGAAAATGAATGTAGTAAATAGATGGGTAAGGTGTCTTTCTATTTTTTTTAGATATTGTTATGTGGCATTTTATACTTACTAAATCAATTATAGCCACTGTTGTCTGCGGACATAGATTATCTTTGTAACTTTTTTATTTTTAATTGCTTTAATGTCAAATTATCTTCTTCTTGGTTCTTGTTTTTTCACTGTATTCCTCCCTTTCCAGTCATTGAAGATGCTGCTGAGGATATCCCAGAGGAAGACGCAGTTTGTAGGATTTGTTTGGTGGAGCTTCGGGAAGGAGGGGATACTCTTAAGATGGAGTGCAGTTGTAAAGGTGAGCTTGCACTTGCTCACCAAGCGTGTGCAGTGAAGTGGTTTAGTATCAAGGGAAACAAGACCTGTGATATCTGCAAGCAGGATGTCCGGAACCTCCCAGTAACACTGTTGAAAATCCGTAATCCTCCCAGACGGTCATCAAATACAGCAGAACAGACAGAAGTCACTTACTACAGGCAAGTGCCTATATTTTTTTTATAGGAAAAGAATTTATTAAGACAACAAAGAGGGATACAAAGGAAGGAGGACCAGAGGTCCTCTTAAAACGAAAGAAAAAAATAAAACCAAACAAACTGGAACAATCAGCTCAAAAGAGCTCTCCAATCCCTCTGAATATTAGTCCAAGAAACACCCTTAAAAGACCCATGGGCTGACACCCATAACAAGGCCCAAAAACACAATTCTATCCTATAAAAGAAGAGTTGATGCAAACCTCTGGTTGAAAATTCTAGCGTTCTGTTCCAACCATAAACACCACAACCATAGATGGCACTCTTCCAAGAACCTTGTACTCCCTTCCCCTTTCAAAACCTCTAAACTGGATAGATAAAAACTGATCCAAGGAAGAAGGGCAAACCCACTGTCTTGAAAAATGTCAAACCCTCTTGTTAATAAAGATAAAGATTCAAAAGCCACCTCAACTATTTCTTATCAAGGGTTTACAGAAAGCACAAAACTTAAGTGCAATTTCTTACATGTTTGTCTTCAGGTTTTCCAATTAATAACTGACAGCTGTATCATTTTTACAGCTCACCAAAGTGTTCCATTTAAAACAAAACTCACTTTTGTTTATATTTTATTTTTAGTTTTTTCTTCTTTAATTTGGCTGAACAATCAAATGATGGGTTGCCCACTGGGTAATTCCTACTTTACTTTGAGTTCCTTAAATTAATTGTGCTGCTGGAGAATTAGCGTTTCAGTTTAAACAGAACATGTTATATTCATCCATGAGCAGTAAAAAATGATACAGCTGAGAGTTAGTAATTGGGGAACCCGATGGAAAACACCTAAATGATTGCACCTAAGTTTTGTCCTTACAGAGGAGACCAGAAATGTGCATCTGGTAATTAGATGCACAGGTAAGTAGATGGTGCCAAGATGTGCTCTTGGTATTTATCCTTCTTTTTTCTTGTATGTTATATCTCGGGTTCTAGCTGTATTAGAAGCCTGTTTTGTAATTAGTATGGAATCTTATTTCATGCATGACAGGATCTGGCAGGTTGTACCCGTACTTATCTTGGTCAGCATGCTAGCTTATTTCTGCTTTTTGGAGCAACTTCTGGTATACTTTCTTTTCACTTATGCAGATGGTAACTCCTAGAATTAAATTATGGCTTGGGCTTTATACATTCAATGGGTCACAGTATCATCTGCATCATAAATTTGCTTCTAAAAGATCATTTGATCAGGTTATAATAGTCATTAGGCCATTTAGGAGTCATAAGACTCATAATACAATATACTTGGACATGGACCAGATATAACTGAATAAGCAACATGTATCCCTAATAAACATTGTTTCAGTGTTGGAGATGATTGTTTGTGCCTAACACAGAAAGAGCAGGATGGGAAGCAAGAGCATGAGAGCAACAATATGTTTATTTATTATTCAATTAAATATGAATATTTGAGGTTGGACCAGGATGTTCTTAGTAATAGTAGTAGTAGTAGTTTGTTAAAATTATTAGTTTGGGCTTTCTAACTTACTCTAACTTTCAAATATTCCCTACTTTTTAAATTATGTCAATCTAATCTTTAGTTCTAGATGAGATTCACTTTTATCTGTTCCCTTAACATTTTTAATATGCAACCATAATGGAAACTCAATATTTTTGTTGATCTTTTTTCCTCAAATTTGTGACAATTTACTGTAAACATCTCGTATTCTGTTACTTGTCATGCCATTTCTCATAGTTTTTGAATTTTATTTTCAACATCTTAAAAGGCTTTAATACAAATTAGGTGAAATGAAGGTTCGTACAATGTTGGTTTTTATAGTGCTTTATCCATGTTTTCATAACGTCAACAAACATATCACATCAATTTGGTAATAGATTCGCCCTCCTGAAATCCCACAGCTAGATAAATCTGATGTTGAAATAATGCATATATTCCAATTTCACAAAGGCAAAAAGAGGGCATAACTTAGTGAAAGAGAATTTAGAGAGAGGAGTGGTTTTGTGTTACTTAATATATAGACCAACAGGCAACTAAAAGTGCAATTAACCCTGCTCAACGATGTTTGATGTCTAACCTAACCAACAAAACTTCAATTATCCCTTGGCCATCTAAAACAAATATAGTAGCTCTGTGGAAAAAGAGAAGCCAAGAAGAAATACAAATAAAGGAGAGAGCTATAGTAGAGACATATGCACTCAAAAACCAAAGAATACAGGAATGCCAAAGAAATTTACTAGCTCCTTTACAACTTGTCTTCATCTCAACCTACATTGAAAGCACCAAAGAATTGTCTTCCTCAAGTATAATAATAATGATGTCTTATGTAAAGCTTTGAGCCATGGCAGCATCATGAGCGGCTCATCCCTCACTGTAGCCACTCCATCATCCTTTCCCTCATTAAGATCTTCACTCATTATCAGCTGTATTAGGCACAGGGCCCAATAGGAGTTCAATCAATCTTTCTGATGCATTGATGTACCTTTCAACTGGGAGTCAAATGGTTTCCTTGTTACAGGATAGACAGAATAAAATTTCAAAGGGATGATGTGCTAATGGAAAAGTGACAATGGCTCAAACCATACCCATATATAAAGTATATTTTCTAAGTCTAAATCCTGGTCAGTGACTTCAGTCTTTTGGTTGAACCATTGAACCTTGAACTGCTTACTCTTCCGGTTCATTACCAATCCAGTTTTGAGAACATTTGGACATACTGTATGACAAACAGCATTGAACTTACCAAAAAGAAGCCTCATATCAATTTGCCTCAAAGCACACATTTGTTCTTCACAGCAATTCTCTAACCCAAGTTAGATAAAAGCCTCAGAACTTGAAGTGAGAATGACAGAGGTTATAAGGAAATAATAATGAAAGAATAGGATCACAACTTGAACATTAGTGATTGAATAAAGAGTTTATGTATGCATATTATTGCTAAGACCAATAGAAAGTAAGATTATGAGGAACTTGATTAAAGACAAGGAAGAGTTGGTGGAGTAGATTTTGCAGGTTAGTGCTCAACTGCTATTTATTGCTGCCAACTATGACCACATTTATCACGATGAAATGGGCAGGTAGAAGGATCATGAGGAGAACAAATAGTAAAATACTCTGGTAGTGGAAGTGATAGAGGCCATGGAAATGACTTGGAAGGTTTCTAGAAGAATGAGAGTACGAGACTTAGTAAAATATGGTGTAAACTCAATACATACAGTCACTACAAGTCATATTCAAGTCTTGACTGTAGCACCACTAGCCATTCTGAATGACAGTATTTTCAAATTGTGTACTTTATTAGCAGAAAAATCTATTCCATCAATATAGTTGTTTATATTGAACCTTCTCATGTATTTAGTGAATTATTATTACTATTACTACTTATTTATTTATTTTTTGCAAAAATGTTAACTTACTGCACTGCACAATTATGTGCTGAAATAACAAATCCCATTGGGAATCGAGGAAAATGCCAAAAGGTTTGAAACTTTGAAAGAGCCAAAAGGTGAATTCTATTTGATGACTACAAACCCGAAGTTTGGCTTGACAACTTTCCCAACTTACAGATGTGAAGGAACTTTCTCTTTCTTTGGAGCTTAAAGAACAAGAATAAGCTAATTAGTGCTGAAGGAGTGTGAAATAGTGCCTTAATATGTAGGTGGTTTCTAGGACCATATTTTAGAAAAGTGACCGTTTCTTGCCTATACATTTTATTATTGATGATATCACTATTTTATTCCAGTTCCTCATCAATCACCATATCATACAATTTGTACCTTTCTGAGTTTATTCTGTGGAAAAAATCAGATACTGTCTACATGAAGTTCTTTTAACTATTTAGCACTTACCAGAAGGCCATCTTTATATGATTTCTTAATGATGTATTCCCTTTGTTATTTTCTTTTCCTGCCTTGTTTCCTGTAATTGTTTTATACGGGATAAAAGTATGGATGACATAATGGTCTCTAATTGAGCAGGTTTCAGATTTGGGTGTTAATGCTCTAGCCATTTCATTACCTTTCTCCTGTGTTTTAGGTCTCCTTTCATCCATGATTGCTTCAACTATGGGTAATTTCTTTGCTTGTTTTCTTCTGTCTTGGCTTATAAAATTGATTTTTTGGCTGTTTTAGTTGCATGAAGAGATGAATGATCAAGTCTATATTTTCCCCTTAATTTTCAAAATTTTTTTTTTTTTTTTTTTTTTTTTTTTTTTTTT
This sequence comes from Cercis canadensis, assembly GCA_003255065.1. Taxonomy (NCBI): domain Eukaryota; kingdom Viridiplantae; phylum Streptophyta; class Magnoliopsida; order Fabales; family Fabaceae; genus Cercis; species Cercis canadensis. The sequence continues at coordinate 310,057 of QAOA01008633.1, forward strand.
TTTTTTTTTTTTTTTTTTTTTTTTTTTTTTTTTTTTTTTTTTTTTTAATTTAGGCTAGTGGATTTATAATCACCAAGCATGAAAATGAACAAAGGATGCAGACACAATTACAAAGTGTGTAATACTGCAAATTTCACTTGAGGGTAAAGGAAAATGCAATGAGAAGTGACAAATATTGGACACAATGTATTATACATTGAACTTGTACATGATTAAGTTATATGAAATCTTCATAATTTCTAGAATTCAATGTAGTATGTAGTGGCGGAGCTATGTCAACATGAGTGTGGCCAATTACCCATACTGAACTCCTTGAATGCCCTTTAGACATGCTATATTTTACACATAATGTCCCCAGCCTTTTATAGACTTTGCCCGTTGTGATCCTGTGGACTTGTTAACTAGTGACTTCTAATTTTTTACATATATAATGATTGGAACATCTAACTTTGTACTTCGCCCCTTATAAAAATCAAAAGAATAAAGTAAAATGGTTAAAAATAATAAAGAACTTAAGACTCAACCAAAAGCTTTGTATCAAAATCACTCTTGATAATGTTGAGAACTCTATACTTGCTAGTACTGAGCTTTCGAAGTTGAGTAATTCTGAGGGGGTGAAGAAAGGACATTCAGGAAATTATAATGGGATAACTTACTGGATGTGGTCCTATGGTGGCTACTGGCTGCAGTTCACATTATCATCAGTTGTTGATGGATGTTTGTTCCCAGTACTGATTGTTGATAATTGTTTGGAAATCTGAGAACCCGCAGATTGGGGTGTTTGGGTATTGTCTGTAGATGTATTTGTCTGTTACAATGTTTAAGGAAACAAAATTTCTAACACCTAAATTTTCCTTTTTTTTATTGGAATTCAAAATTTATTATGCTTGTTCATGTGATTCAGGATTTTATAACAAGGATAAAATGGAAAAATAATGACGGTAACAAGACAGTTGCATGTAATTTCACTATTAATGAGACTCTTTGAAGTTTCACTAATCTTGCACTGAGAAAGATTACATGATACCAAGTTAAAATTTTCCCCATTTAACATAAGTACTTGTTATCTAGTAATGATTAAAATTTGTTTCTAAGTTCATAAGTCTGATGATGTCGTTGATGTGCTATTTGGTGGCAGTGAGCAGGAGTTACATATGGGCTTATGCTTGCTTCCAGTTTGCAATTGTCATCCTGTTTGCTCATGTGTTTTATACAATAGTAAGGAGACCTAGTTTCTTTCAAGACTTCATGCTATGTGACCATTATTTTTCTTCACCTCAATTCTATGAAATTTCATTCACTATTGATCTTAATCGTATATCATCTGTACTTGTAGCTTAATGTAAGTCCGGTTCTGTCGGTTCTTCTTTCCTCATTCACTGGATTTGGGATTGCAATCAGCACAAATACTCTTCTTATGGAATATATTAGATGGAGAGCTAGTAGGCATATTCAATCTTTCAATAACGACGTTTATAGGACAGAGGAGCAGCAGCACCATGCTGATGTACAACAGCAGCCGGAACAGCATCATCAACAGCAAAGGCAGCAGATAGAGCAGCATTAATGACACTACACTGATTACTTATTTATTTATTTTAAGTTGGTATCTGCTAAGCTTTAGGCATTTCCAGTTGAATCCAACATGAGCATGAATTTTTAAAATGGAAGGGTTGTGTTAAATATATTTTGGGAAGTGTATTTTGAGTGTTCTTTGTGCTCACTGAGCTCCAGGCTATTGTAAATTAGTTACTATGTAAATCAATGTATGTACAATGAGCTGTAATATATACACAATCTTATATCTACAAACAGTTGGTAAAATCCAAGTTCAAATGATCATGTTTTGGGTCAAACTTGAACTTTGCCACGTATACAGTTTATATACGCTTGCATATATAAGGTTTGTGGAAATATCAAGTCGATATGCAATTTAGTTCTGGTTATGGCATACTTTTAGAGCTAGATACGCTTGTGCCGATGAGAAAATGTGTAGTTTGAATGTTTATTTTGAAGACTTTGTACTAGTGTATAATTTTATCACATATTTATCTTCCAATCACTTATGAGCAGGACAGACCCACGTTGTAAGGAGTGGAGGCAATTGCGGATAATTGACTTAAATATTACACTTTTATAACTTATTTACACAATTATAACATTTTTTAACTTATTTATCTCAATATTATACTTCTAAAAAATTAAAAACTACAAAAAAAAATGAAGCCAGAGTGAGTGCGTTCCACTAGACATGCTAGTGGGCTCATAACGTGTCCATGTGGGACGTGCCAGTGGCCTAAGGCGTGTCTCCACACACTCTCATGCTTGTGTGCTTTTGTCAATTTTTGAGAAAAATGTCAAATGGTCAATCTAAGCTTGGCCTATTGTCTTGTGCAATGACAAAGATGCAAGGCAAAAATAACCAAAAGCTACTTGTGCTAGATGCAGGGGACACGCCTTGGGCTCATTGGCGTGTTCCACGTGGACACGCCGTGGGCCCATTGGCGTGTTCCATGTGGACACGCCGTGGGCCCATTGGTGTGTTCGGTGGGTCCTGCAACTTCTGACTTTTTTTTTTATTAGTTTGTTAATTTTTTTAAAAGTATAATATTGAGGTAAATAAGTTGAAAAATATTATAATTGTATANGCAAAAATGACCAAAAGCTACTTGTGCTAGATGCAGGGGACATGCCTTGGGCTCATTGGCGTGTCCCACGTGGACACGCCGTGGGCCCATTGGTGTGTTCGGTGGGTCCTGCAACTTCTGACTTTTTTTTTTATTAGTTTGTTAATTTTTTTAAAAGTATAATATTGAGGTAAATAAGTTAAAAAATATTATAATTGTATAAATAAGTTGTAAAAGTGTAACATTTGGGTCAATCATCCAGCAATTACCCCAAGCTATAAAAATTATACTTTATGTATATATAATAATCCTTATTGTCTTCACTATTTACATTAATTTTCTCCCATTAAAATATTTCTTTTGCCCTCACACTCTCATTACTACATTATTGTGGTAACATTTTAAGGGGACGTTTAATAGACAGATCCTTTTTTCCTTCCTGGAAATTATGTTTCAGGGGAATGATGATTTTTGAGAATGTTACAAATGTATTTAGTTNTTTTGAGAATGTTATAAATGTATTTAGTTAGCCTTAAACATTCTTCAAAATGTTAGACAATGTTTTTTGAGAATTTTCTAACCCCACATTTGTTCGAATACAACTCTTTTGGTAATTTTAGCATTTTTTTTCAAAAATACTCCTATCTATTTTAACTCAAAGAAAATAATGAAATTACTTCTTATAATGAATGAATATTTATTTAAAATGATTCCTTATTTAAAATTAAGAATAACTAAAAAGTAACACTAGAAACTAGCAAAAATAAAATATAAAATAAGGTAAAAAAAATAAAATAATTTTAGCATTATTACAATTATATTATTAATGAATGGTATATTTACTTTTTATATTTAAAAAACTTTCCTATAGCATGGGAATCCAAGATTCTCACCACCCCCATGAAAAGTTTTGATAAAAAACTTGCCCCAAAATCATTTTCAAGAATCTTACTTTCTTAAGAATGTTTTTTTAGAAATTTTGTATCAAACATGAGAATATTAGTTTCTTAAAAAATTAAAAAAAATCTGTCTACTAAACACCCCCTTAAAATAAAGATTCTTCACATGTGAGGTTAAGAGAGAGAAAGATAATATTTTTCTAGTGATAAGTAAATGGCACACAACTCAAAAAGAAAAATAATTTACTTTTTAGTTTTTGCAAACCTACTAATATTGCCTTTAAAAAAAAAAAAAAAAAAAACTTCTTAGAACTCTCAATTATTCAATTTTTTTAATTTTATTGGTCATCTTTTAGTTTCTCTTTTCTTATTTTTATTATATTTTTCTTAGCATACATATATATTAAATTCACCTTTTCTAGACACATGCAAAATTTAGGCACTTTGACCTAGTTATTAGAGTTTTACAAGTTTTTTACACAACTATCATAGTTTGAAACATATTTACCTTAATATTGTAGTTTTCAAAAAATCAAAAATTAAAAACAAAACTTTTTCAGATATTGCGGACCCCATCGAACACATCGTGAGCCCAGCGGCGTGTCCCAATAGAACACGCCCCGGGCCACGTAGCGCATCTAGTTGCCAGAATGGAAATCCTAGTTCTCCTTTTTGACGTTCGTTTAAATTTTTTTGGGTTTTCTTTGTGACCCAAAGTTGAAATTTGTAAGATCTGAAATTTATCTAATTGGAGGTGTTTGTGAGGGATTTCTTCATGTGGGATTCTGAGTTTGGTTGTATAGAATTTAAGCTGAGATGGAAAGAAAGAAAGGCTTATGTGATTGGTGGGGTTCTTAGGGAGTGAGATTCGATCGAGGGGTTAAATTTTTTTCTATAATTTTTTTGAGTGATTTTTGTTTATGGGATTAGAGATGAAGGTTGAGGTGGGTTTATCTAGTGGGATTTGGAATGATGAAGACAAGGCCCTGGTTGCTGCGATTCTGGGCACAACCAAAATAATGACAAGAGTTTTTTTATTTTCTGTATTTAAATACCAGGAAAATGAATGTGAGCTGTTTCTCTTGTCAGCTGGAACTATACGATTTTCTGGCAAATTTCGTAGATGAAATCTGGGGGCTGGGTTCTGGTTGGGGAGATGGGTGTTGCAGGGAATCAAGAAAGGAGAAGAAGTTAGATGCGCCGCGTGGCCTGGGCGTGTTCTATTAGGACATGCCACCGGGCCTACGGCATGTCCGGTAGGACTCGCAATGTCTGAAAAAGTTTTTTTTTTTTGATTTTTTTTAAATTACAATATTAAGGTAAATATGTTTCAAACTATGATAGTTGTGTAAAAAAATTGTAAAACTCTAATAACTAGGTCAAAGTGCCACAAAATTTAATGAAAATGCTAAACTTTTTTTTTTGTTTATATTTTACTTTATAGTTTGCATGAATATCACGATTTATTTTTAATGATCCTTTATTATTTGTTTCTCTAAGAAATTAAAAACAGAATTATATCTAGTATGTTTGGTTGGGTGTATATTATATTTTTGCAAAGATTTTAAATCTTTAAATTTTTACACAATAAGTAAAATAATTTTATTTTTATTAATTATTATATTATTAAATTAATTTTAAATATATACATTTTTTTACTACAAAAATATGATATAATGTTTTTAAATATTAATATAAATATTTTAATATTTATTCTCTTAGTTAAATTTTACCTACACTACTAAAATTTGCTGGATCCGCCCCTTCTTTTGAGCAGCGTTGTGATAGAATCATGGCTAGGTTTTGTTGGGGCGAGGATGAGACTAAGGTTAATTCACTTTGGGAACAAGAAGGGCATAGATTTTGACCAGGCACAAACAAAGGCTAGGTATCATTCTAACACACAACTTAGAATCCACTATCCACTGCCACTGGGCAAGAAACTTTGGAATTCACCAACAAAAAAAAGAAGGAATAATCCTTGAAATAAAATTCATATTGTAGAAAACAAGTTCCCTTAGTTTTACACATAGTAATTCTATTTATTTCCATAATAAAATTTGTCTAACAAGAAATAACTCTTCTTGAATAGTCTTAACCCATATAATATTCTCCTTTTTTTTTTCTTTTTTTTTATAAACAATATCCTATTAGAATTCTAATTCTACCATAAGTTTCTTAAAATTGCCTAAAATAACTAAATAAAATTCCTAAAGATGTAACTACGAAAATTACATAAAAAATTATCAAAAATCAATATCCATGCAGTTGTAATTGAGCCCTCTCAATTGTCGTACATCAGATTTGGCTTTGGCCTAAGCATTATACCCTGCTTCGATTAAAGAGTACTATTATACTTCCACTCTTCTTCTTTTTTTTTTTTTTTTTTTTNATATGATAATAAAGATAATTTATTCTAATACTATTAGACATAGTGCCAATTACATGTCAAGGGATCAACAAAAGAGAACATAGAAGCCCTCCAAGGTATTATTGACCCTTAGAAGAAGCTACTTAACTAGTTTTTGAGCGCTAGGAAATCTTCCTGAGCAAGGATGCCACTACAAGAAAATTATGTTTTTCTCACAGGCAAAATTTTTGAAAAAATACCTCAAATTTCATGAAAAAACCTGTTTCTCACAAATTGTGAGGTGTCAAAAAAACTCTCGTGACAAATCGGATTTCTCATAGACTTTGACGTCCATGAGAAAATTTCTTACGGATTTACAGTGGGTTTGAGAAAAATGGAAAAAAATTCTCACTCCTCTTTCTCACTAAATTTCTCATGGATTTTCATCCGTGAGAAATTTTCAAGGTTTATTATTATTATTATTATTATTATTATTATATCACTACTATGGAATTTCTCATGAATTCTTGTTTGTGAGAAATTCCTCCAATTTTTTTTTTTTTAATTTTTGTTTATTTTTTGCCTAATGATTTCTTATATCAATACTATAGAAATCACAAAAAGAGAAAACAAAAATCAAACATTAACAAAAGATAATACATTATCACATTTAAACAAACTTTACAAAGTTTGGTTTTGAATTTTACACATTTTACAATTTTTATACAATATAATACCATATTTGCAACATGACCAAAACAGCCAATGAAAAACTAACTCTAAATAAAATTCCCCAACCCTAGACTTAAAACAAAACAGAAAAATCTTAACAAAATGAATAAATGTAGAAGCAACTTTCCAGCTATTCTGCATTATCATAATACCAAGTTTGGTCTTGGACCAGTACTAACCTTACAATTTTTATACAATATAATATCAACTTACACTTTCACAGTACTACAATTTTAATAGAGCCATATTTCTAGGTTTCAGAATTTGATTTCAGATCTTTAGATGTATGGAAACTAACTGGTCTTTGTTTAAATTATATCAATAAGCTTTCAAGTGCTTCTCCAGGGACCATTCTCTTGTAATATGCAAAAGATGAACATTCATTGATTATCACCACTTAAAAGAATTCCTTGAATATAAATGCTACAAGGTTCACATATCCACTACAACAAAAACATTTGGCATTCAATTTTACCCAAATATATTGATTTACGAAGTTGAAAAAGATTTTACCCCCTCCAGAAAATAACAATGAAACCAAGATCAAATCCAGCCATTTTAGGAGCAATAGGACTGAGAAACTTTCTAATGAGAATTAGAAGCAAATACATCTCTAAGACTACTGATACGTGTAGCAAAGTGCCTAGGAGTGATGGAAGAACCTAGCATAATTGATGAGCACATGACAATTCCTCTAACACAGCTCCTGGAACAGGGTCTGGACAGAACTCATCTTGAGTGAAGTTGCCAAGAAAAATCAATGGTGAAGAGCTAAGCATAGGAAATCATGTAGTGACACTCCAAAATGACCATGAAAGTTATATGATACTACACAGTCCAACAAAATTGAACATAACAAGAACACAAGGAGGATATATTTATGAAGATAGAAATATTTCACAACAAAACAGATGATGTATTGCTTGTAACAATGATCAAGTATGTCTAAAAGCAACGTATCAACGAGAACCAGCAATGAATTGATTTTCAAGAAAGAGATTTTGAATTAAAAAAAAAAACGTGTATGACTAAATTCCACCCAAAACACTACCAAGAAATTCCAGGTAGACAAAATCAATGACATCCTATGACTAAATTGTATTCATCATGATCTATGGTAACCTTAGAAACAATTGCATGTTGATCCCATACAACCCTATTAAACATCTTGTCATCCCTGACCTTCCATAATTTCCAAAGAAGGAAAACTATTAATGAGAGAATCTTCTGTTTTTCTGGTTTTTCTTTGACAGTTGATAGAAGCCATGACCACCACTCCATGAAGGAAGTTGATACTACTACATCAACTCTAATCCCAGAGGTAGCAGACGCCAAACTTGCTGTGCGAGAGGGCATTGAAAGAAAAGGTCAATAAGCAGTGACATATTTACGGGATGCAGCACTGGCCCCACGTTTCAAATTTTTTTACTAAATTGCTTTGGTAATTTTTGAGAGTCCTTATTTTTGTAGTTTGACCCTCGTATTGAGTTATTTTTAGATTTATCACTTTCGTCTGTGACTTCGTTTGCTAATGGAAGACTATCATGAGTATTCTTCACATAAATAACTTCAGCTTGTGAGGAGGTTTTAATGCTCGCAATGAAGCCCATACCTCAAAAGAAGAATGGATATGGGATTATGGGAAGGATGAGGAACACAAATATTGAAAGCCTCCTTATATTCCAAGCTGTCCAGGCATGTAGGAGAGTTTGTGTCATGCCATATGATCCTATCATATCCTTGGCGAGGTTTAATGGCCAGCGACAGATTTATGAGGCGCCGGGAGGCAATGGGACATATTTCAATTTTTTTTTATCAAATTGCTTTGTAATTTTTGAGAGTCCATATTTTTAGAGTTTGACTCCCATTGAGTTATTTATGAATACATCAATAATTGCTAGAACTTTACCTGCACCTAGGGCTGACAAATTGGGCTGACCTGAATTCAGGCCAGCATAATGATGGCCTAGCTCGGCCCTCTATGGGCTATGGGTTAATTCAGACTAAATCACTTTTATTTATTTTTTTTTTATATTTTTTTTGTATTGTATTTATTTAAAATTGGTCTATAAATTAACAACACTTTAGTTCTTTATTCCTTAATGATTTTGGGCCTATTTAAGCTAAATTGTTAATGGACCTAATTCTAAAATTCTAATTGAACAAAAATAGACAAATAATAATGAACACATTAACAATAACACTTAAAATTTTAAACAAACACATTAATATTGATAAACAAATCCAAATAGACAAATAATAATAGAGTAAAACCCTTTTTTAGTCCTTGAAAAATACAGTTATTGACAAATTCGTCCTCCAAAAATTTTCAGTGACAAATTAGTCCTTGAATTATTATTCTGTCTGACAAATTAGTCCTTTGGTACTTTAATGAGAAAAGCTATGGACCCCTGCAGACCCATTTCCTAAATGTTTTTCACTGATCTTGCATAGTTATGTTTAAGCCCTCGTTTTCTCATTCAAGTGCTCCATTTCTTTTCACTGATCTTGCTTATCGGATGACTAATTTGTCAGTGAAATAATAATTCAATGACCAATTTGTCACCGAAATTTTTTGGAAGATGAATTTGTCAGTGACTACATTTTTCAAGGACTAAAAAAGGGTTTTACTCAATAATAATACATTAATTACAGAGCCGACCACATAAAAATTAAAGTTCTCAATTCTTACAATAATTGAATCACTTCATAATTTCACTTTACTTACTTTCAATAAAATTTAAATTTAAACTCTTAACAATAGAATATAAATTTTGAATTTGGAAAAAAGAATTGGAGAATTAGGCTGAATGACATTGTCTTGCAAAAAAAAAAATTCAACCCACACCTCAATAGGCAGCTGGCCAATTTAGGAAGAGCCAGATTGGCAGTTCTATTCGGGTTGAATTTTTAGAACCTAATCCTCCTTTTTGCAGAGCTAAAATGAGCTAATCCATTTAACTTGACCCATTTTGTCAACTCTATCTGCCTCACTTGGTTTTAATAATTCATAAACTAACTCAGATTGACAATTCCTATTTAGAGGTTGATACCAGAAATGGATTTGGCCCATTCGGGTTTCTCAAATCAGCTCTGTAAGGAAAATATTTAAAGAAAGGATTTTGGAATCCATGGAGCAGAAGCTATGCAAATATTTGTTTATTTCTTATGGAGCAGAAGCAAGAGAGAGCTGCATAAAGACTTGAAACCAAACATACTAAGCATCCATCCAGTAATTTCAGCATGAAAGGTTGAGATGGCATTGTACAACTATACAAATTGACAATCTACTAATCCGTATATTCAAAATTTGAGGTCTAAAATGGGAATTCCTCACGCATACTAGTTATTTTAACATTTCTCATCAAAAGGGAATTCCTCAAGCAGAGTAGATAATACAGGAATGAAATTTTCTATGAACTCCACTCTCACAAAAAGGAGAAAAGAAAGTTACAAAACACTAATCCTCAATTCCAACTATGCCACCATAGTGTGAGCCATGGTGAGCATTGAATTTCATATAATGTGCTTAAATTCCTTGGAGAAGCAGGGGCGCTGCTGGAAATTGTAAAGGCTCCCATATTTACCGTAATGCACTTCTAGACTTTGGTTTGGTTAGTGCCTCCAGAAGCCTGTACATCCAACGATCCAGCATCCCTGTTGATATAACAGCAGAGTTTTATAGTTTAAAATAGAAGGAAATGGACAGAAAAGCTGTGATATTGGAGCTTCTCTACTATCATAAGTGCTTATATGCACATAAAATTATGTTTGGATAAGCTTATGTAAACAGCTTATTACCCTCTAAAAAGCTATTTTTAGCTTCTTTTATGAAGCTATTTTTCAGAGCTTCAAGGAAAAAGCCCTTGTGGAAGTTAGAAGCGTTTCTCCAATTGCATATCCAAACACAAAATAACTTAATTTAAAAAAAGCTTATTGTATAAGAGCTTCTCACATAAGACCTTCTTACGTAAGTGCTCAAATAAGCCGTTTACCCAAATGGAGCCATAGTCATACACTGCAGGCTGGGTTACATTTTCTACGTTCATGACACTAGAAACAAACTTATTGGATGTCAATTGTGAATATCATAATTTTATGATTCCAACAGGGAATTATGTCTTATTTTGCCTGAATTCTTACTGAAATGCTAAACCAGAGTTGCATTATCTGAACTATTTGGTCTGACTCTAAAATATTCTTAAGCTTCAAAAAAATTCTCAAGTTTCAATTTAACAAATTCATACATAAAAAATATCTTGGGAACTTTCCCAATTTCTTTCTGCAGTATGTCACAAGTCAGGTCAGTTTTTGCGCAGCAAAATATACCTGAACTTCAGAGATTCAATAACAACATCATAGAATGCAAATGGTACATAAGATTAGAGGTCAAAGACACAAACCTGTTAAAGCAAAGGTTCCACCCAGCACTGCACAAAGCCGAGTAATGAAGTGAAGAAAACTGCGGCGCTCTTCTTTGATTGTGACGGTAATAGGTGACAGATCATACAAAAAGTAGACAGCTGCAAAGATCATAGAGACATAAAATGGATGGGAAGAAGCAGAGCAAAGACCCAAACAAACAAAGCCAACTTGAAACACATAAATCCAACCTGGCCATGTCCGGTCAAAGTCGGTCATGCGGGAAAAGTATTCTGTAACTGAAAACTGATTAGTTGGTAGCACTTCTTTTGAGATATATCTATATTCAGTTGGGACAACCTGCATCACAATTAAGTGAATAATTTATAGAATTTACCCTAAAGAAGAAACACAATTATAAGAAGAAAAATATACGACTAAGTTGATCATTTTAGTGTAGAAGTTTGAAATTTATGTCATCAAATGTGTCTCTTTTCTTCTCCAAAATTAGCACTTAGAAGAGAAGAACGCTCACAGTGATTTTACAATTCTAACTGATTCTAAATCCACTACTAAGACTCAAACATCAAATTGAGGTAAGTAACAGTGCACCAAGTGTTTCTAGAATCAAAAGGATCTTGTCAAACCTAAAAGGCATCCATATTAAAATCGTACATGATTTCACTAAGAAGCACCAAATCCTGTTCCTATGATAAGCATCATGCCAAGTATAGAAATTATAAGCCTATATAAAGCAGGAGAAATCCTGCATAGCATTGACAATTGATAATTTTACGCACAAGTAATGACAATCAAAGGATATTTGTTTAAATTCTCTATCTTCCATAAGGGGGGAAAACAATGAATCCAAATGATTACATTTTGGAATGTTAATTACAGATCCTGGTTTCATGGAGCTACTCCATAATTTGTTTGATTGACCGGACCTAACTACATTAAAGATTTTGACCCAAAAAAAAAATTGAAGACAAGAGTGTAGAGAGAGAGATTTTCAAGATTATGAGGTTCTTTGTTTAAAAAAAAATTGGTGCTAAAATTACGATGTTCTAAAAACAGATAAAAGATGAATAGAAAATGAGAAAAGAAAGGAGAAAAAAAAAAAAGCTGGCTTTCTTATGTTTGCTTATTGACCAAGACTCATCTTATGTACACATGAAGCAACGAAACTGGAGGTAAACCAAATCTTAATATTGCAAGTTTCTAGGTGAAAAAACAAGTTTTAAGAATAAAATGGATACACTAGCTCCTCAGAAGTTGGGCATGCGAAAAAAAAAAAGGGAGAAAAAAGTAAGCTGACATTCTGCAATTGACTGACTATCAGAAAAAAGAATGGTGAACCACCATGAGGCAAGATGTCAGGGTGCAACCACACAAGTGACAGACTGTTAGCTAGACCACAGGTCATATATCTTTCAAGAGAGCCCAAAATTCAAACCTTGATGTAATATTTAAATGTTCCACTTGTATCATGCAGAATCCTTGTTGTTCCATCAAGTGGGTTGTGGTGTCCAGGAAATTTGGGGCCAAATGACAAATCATGGATAACGTGACTTACATTCACGTTTTTTCCTCCATCAAATATCTGCACAAAACCAGCAAGACTGAATTAGGTATCCATCTGATATATAGTAAACCAAGAAGAATTCAGGTGAGAATCTTGTAAGAAAATTAGACAGGAAGTCCATTCAAAAATCAGATTAAGGAAATTAGTAGTTGATTAAATCCAGTGCATACTTCAAGCTAGCTTGACAATCTTCCATACTTGCCAAAGATCACAAATAGCAACTATAAATAACAAGCTGTTCAAGCTTATGATCACTGAGACTTGATAGGACCTCTAACCAAATTTTCCACTTGTTTTTAAAGGCAAAAAGACAAGACATGTTTGAAGAGAAGAAAGAAAAGTTATAAGAATGAGGACAAGCAACCCTTCAAACAAAACAGAGGGACAAAAAAAGAGAGTAAAAACCAATAAAATAAAACTGTCCAATCTCTTTGGATATAATCAATGAAAGCACCCTGAAAATTGGCCGTGGGCAGAATAAAAGTTGGAGGCTAGGCTAAATTTTAGCATTTCTCTCTAACCAAATACTCCAAACTGTAGAAAACATAGCACAATGCTTAATATCATGCACTACCTCATTAGCTACCAGAGCAGCATCAATATGAAAATTTATGATTATTATGATCGTATGAGAATTTAAATATCAAGAATACTAAAATTCCATAGGAATATATTTCTCTCATGTTGGAAATTAAATTTCCATCCATAGTTATGAGATTTTTAGATTTTTGAAAAACTTCTTTTATGAAGAAATCAAAGATTCCCCTGTACCAAACACCTTTAAATCAAACTGAACCAGTGTTGTTAAAGGCCTAAGGCGGCAACCCTCCTAACCACTTAGGTGGCATGATGGGGGGCTCATTGAAGTGAGGCGGCCATTTGGAAAAAAAGATCTTATGATAGAATATAGCTTAAAAAAATCATAAAACATATAAAGACCTATTGNAAATCAAACTGAACCAGTGTTGTTAAAGGCCTAAGGCGGCAACCCTCCTAACCACTTAGGTGGCATGATGGGGGACTCATTGAAGTGAGGCGGCCATTTGGAAAAAAAGATCTTATGATAGAGTATAGCTTAAAAAAATCATAAAACATATAAAGACCTATTGTAACATCCAAAAAATCTAAAGACATAAAAGACACAAAACACAGCTCAATTTAACTCCATAAAACATCCAAAAAATGATTTTTCTCCCTCATCGTAGTTGTGATATCCCAATTTATAGACTATCTATATATATATAGAAAATGTGGGTCTTTATAAAATAGTATATGTTTTCTGGTGATAATACAATAAAAAGAAAAATTATAAATGGACAGAAAGGAAAGTTGAATTCTACATTAAGGCTTGCCCTCCCATTGTCATAAAACTCCTGAAATATCCATCTCAAAAGCTGCACACTTAATCTCTTCTAAATGGCCTCTCAGTCCATGTATCCATGCATCTTGAAATTTCCTTTTCCTCTTTCTTGAGAAGTAAATACTACTATTCACCAAGGAGCACAGAATGAATCCCTAAAACAGTTTCAATGAAAAGGTAATGCCAAAAAGAAAAAAAGGAAAGTTTCTGTACCTGAAGGTAACCCAATTTTCAGTAATCTTTAAAATGACCTTTAATTACTCATTTATAAAATTAGGGACATAATATAATAGCTATTAAATAAACCTGGCATAGTTGATTAAGTTACACTCAAATCAGGTCAAATTCTCCTTTACTTCTATTTTAGATACCTACACCTACAATTCTTAGAAAAATTAAATTTGTAGAATAAGGCTACTTCAAAATTCGAAATGAGATAAGATTAATGAAGAAAGAATAATAACTTACCATTTGCGCGACATATATATTTAGTCCATGAACTGAAATATGGAAGTTTCCAGCAACCCTTTGGACATCTAAAACACCATAAACCTACAAGAAAATTAGAAAAAGAGTCTAGAGTTTTTCTCATTTTGATAATTGACCTGCAAAGAATAGATCATGACTTAATAAGTGTAGCATTTGTACCCGGCATCCTTCTCCTTTTGTTATTGCTTCCTTCACCTTCTTGACCGTATTTTCAGTAGATTCATCAAAGCCTTGTAAATGAATCTTTTTTTCTGAATCCTCATGATTATCCTTACCATGATCTGGTCACAGCATTTATCAGGCTCTAAAATGATATATAAAGTGGCAAGAAAATAACTTTCAAAGAATAAAAGTCTTTGGGAAAATGTGAGCTGTACATTTGTTATAGTATGATCCATACAGTGAAAGTTTAAAGGAACGCATGTGAGATTAAAGCAATCTAGAAAATATGTTTTATCACGTATACAAAAGAAAAAAATAGATATATTGATGTCCAATTTTTCATGGATAAGAAAAGAAATTTTATTAGAAAGAGAAAAGAAGACGTACAAGTAAGAAGGATGATATGATATCTCCAAAAGAAGACAGCAAAAAGGAAAAGTAAACAACAAAAACAAACAAACTCCTCAATGTAATAAAGCTCTCAAATCCCTTTGCAAATGTAACAAAGAGACACCCTTAAAAAAAACCCATTGGCTAAGCACAAAAGAGAAGCCATAAAGACGACCTTATCCCAAGGACAAATAATTTTTTAACATACTATTTTATCCTAGGTACAAAATGACAGACTTTGGATGTGGCTACAATTTATCTTCCTTGTACTACTTTGGAATAAAATTCCCAGCACTATGAATACAATAACCATCTATTTAGCATTACATAATTTCACTATCAAGTCCTGCTCTGGACTTAAGAACCATCATTTCTGAAATAAGTCCCACATCTTTTCTCTCATTGTCGGCTACTCGAATGGAGGTCTGTTAATCAGTCATATAAGTTTCAATCCTCCAAGATGTTTTTTATGGGTTACTTTCCAACCACACAATATCAAGCAGAGAAATAGCATCCATGCCTCAGAACCCCTTGATATATAACACTTCCTCTCCAGCATCCTAAAAATTGAAATACAACTTTGTGCATTACACATTGCTATCCAGCAGCAAAGCAATAGAGCCAGTAATCCAAAGTCCCTCCACATACAGTAGCAATTCCCAATTAATCTTCTAGTTCTGTAGAAATAACTATCAGCAGAAGACAAAAGACTTACTTCTGTAGAAATAAAGTAAAATTCTTCCCCAACGTGCTGCTGTATGAGCAGAAGATAGCAACTTATACAAGCCTAGGCTAGCAATGGCTAAACCTTCAAAGTCATGTAACACTATTCTCAATCAGAAATGATCCAGGGGCTGTCATAAAGATAGCTTAAGATTCCAAAAGGACCAAAACCAAAATACTATTTACATGGTTTATCAGGCCTTAGAAAGCAAGTGATGCCCAAGTCTGAACACTGGAAAAAGGAAGTGAAATAAAAAACACATGTTTTATTGATACAGATGAATGAGAACAGTAACACAAGGAGGACAAGAAGTCAACAATCCAATCTTCAATTGAATGAGAAAGTAGAAATTAGCATTTGAAGATTCTTGCCCTCTGTTCCAAGCAAACACACCAATATTACAGCAAACATAACATGCCTCCAAAGGATTATTCCTTCTCTTGTCCCTAACCCTTAAAAGGAACCAACAACAACACTCTCCAAAGTTATCCATGTAGTCCCTAAGACAGGGCAATCCAGAAACAAATAACCATGAGTTTCCAAATCACTAAAGCACATAACACAAACATCTGGAGATAATCAGAAACAATGTACCTCCTAATCCCAGATAAAATTATACATCCTTCCCTCAATGACCTCTCTGTTTCTCACATCATGCTAAATGGCTGCAGATGAAACCATGCATTTTGCATAATCATTGAATAACCATTACTTTACCTGCATCACATTCAATAAGTACTTCATGACACCAACCATTCCCTATTATCAAACAAGAAAACTCACCAGAACTTTACCAACAAACAATATGGATAAGCCACTTGTCATGTATGAACACTGAAAACTGCACTTTGAAGCCTGAACTGACATGTTTTCCTCCACTCACCATCCCAATCTTCCTCAAAATTCCATAACCATGTAACTATGAGCAGTTGATTCTTGTCAATAGAGCAAGAACCAGCAGTTTCTAGCCACCGTGCAAATATATGCTACTCAAATAGATAACTCTGGAAACACATGAAGACTAACATGTGTTCTTTTAACTAATGTTGGACTAAGTTTCAGAATGACATTTATGATTATTTGTTTTAAAGCAAACAAGATGGCTAGCAGGAAAAGACAATGCACTTATCAGTTTTTGTCATTGACATAACAAGCAATGATAGAATTGAACCAAATTGAATATAAATAAGAATATTAATAAAAAAAATGAATTGACAATTTTAATGAGTTGAAATTATATGCATAATGTGACAGGGCATTACCGTGGTTGTGATGATGTTCATGCCCCTTTTCAACAAGGTCAGATAGATATTCGGTACCAATTATATCACCATGACTGTTCAGGCGAAGCTGCAATAACTCCGAATTGGTTAGTGAATAACTAATCAAAGGATGATTAAAAGCAGAAAAAGAAAATGTTAGATGAAATTCCTCAAAACAAAGCTTCATAATTACTATATAGTTCCCACTGAGAGCCTTTAACAAATCCATAGTAATACTCAACTCATCCATGTATTCATGCATATCTAATCAGCCATCAGCATATTATTGTAATACTAGAACAAGGTCAACCGAGTTCTGATATCCCCCAGCCAAACTAAGAGGGGCTAGATAAATAGATTTTTGAATAACCTGCTTTTGAATGGTCCATTTCAAGTCCCAATAGTTATTAGCTTACTAGCATCCCAAAAATATAAATCCTAAAATATTTGTCTAGTTTCACTGCTTATTATAAGCACAGTCCTTAATTTCAAATTCTTGGGGTCAGATACATAAACCATAACTAATCCAGATCCTTTCTATGTATCTTCATCAGCATTCTTTCTTATTAACTTCCATATTTTCATCTAATCTTTTTACCACATACCTATCCTTACTACTTCCATCACTATCATCCTATGTCTCTCACATTTTCTTAGACTTTCAACTTGAATTATCCCCTTTCTACTGTGGCAAATTTGTATCAAATAAGTGTCAAGGTCATCTTAGGCTTCATTTGGATGGGCTTATTTTGACTTGTAAATGCTTATTCAGCATTATTAGAGTTTACCAATTATCTGCATTTGGATGTGCTTGGTAAAAGAGCAAATTGGACCTGGGTAAGCTATTTTAAACTTAATTTCAGTAGCTCAAAATCAAGTTTTCTGCATATAAAATAAACTGAAAAATCTTATACAATAAGCTATTTAGAATTTGATATTGTGAAGTTATTCCAAATTTGTGCTAGTGATTATTTGAGATAAACTTATCGCATAAGCAGTTATTTCATCAACTCATCCAAACAGCACTGTCATCAGTTCCCTCTTATCATTATTAAATCCAAGCTTAAGACGTTTAAACTAAAAACCTTTATTATTTTTTCTGGTTTTGCAGTTTGATAATGCACTTTCATGTGAAAGTACTTTTCCTCCACAGCAAAGTTTGGAAATAATCATTGACTAATATTATCCAAAATAAGGAAAATTATTAAGTTGTTGCTTTTCTATACTATTTGCACTCATTGTAGAAACTCATTCTCAGAATCGAATATTTTCCAATTATCAAGAGAATGCTTCCTGGATATTTCACATCTAAACACTACCTGATATATTAATATCTATTGACCCATCCTATTAGTCATTGTCTTCCGACATGTTGAACATCAAAATTCTCATTGTTGCTAGGCTTTGGGAAGCATAAGGACGGCAAAGGCATTGTAGCAATATGCAGTTTTTCCCTCATTTGGTGATTCTGATCAGCTCAAAAACAAAAAGTGTTGGTAAGAAGGTTGCCATGATATTGAATGATGAGCTTGGCAATACACCTTAGAGAGGCTGGCAATTAAAAAGTTTAGGACTTTCATGTGTACCCAACATATATAGACAATACCACACCAATTGAAATGTGAACGAATGTTAAAATCAACTATTATTCAGATCAAATGTACCATAAACATATGATACGAGTGACTGCAAGATAAGATCCTAATTTTACATACAGCTTAAAATCACATATAGTTTATTTCACCAAAAATATAACAAGAGAAACTTTAATACGAATAAATTGGAGTCCAAAACTATATTGCAAGAAAAATCTATAAGCATCCTACATTAATTTCTTTTTCTAGGCCTGCTTTTAATCACCCTTTCTACTTATATCTCTCTCTCACACGCATACGTTGCTCACTGTTTGATTAGGAATCAAAGTATTAGAGAACACAGATTACTTCAAAGCCAGACTATGACATGAGATACATTACAAATGATTCTTGGGCACTTTATAAGGGGATAACCAGCGAACATTATACAGTCCGCAATTATCTAAATCCTCTTAAACCAAGCAAACTAAGTAACAAAGTGTTTGTTTTAGTTTTCCATACTTCCAACACATGCCAAAACAGAGAGTCCATGTTTCTTCCAATGTGTAAGGACTCAAGGATTCTAATAGCCTCATGCTATCTCAATCTATCAAGAGCATATAATAAGCAAAATACATACATCTAGAAATTCAAGATGTGTACAAACAGAAACAATTTGGACAAAGAAACTGCCTTACTTTCCAGATGTTTGTATCAAGATCCACCTCATGCTTGCCCGACATATCAATAGCATCTACACTTAGGACTGCCACAAAGAGAAAATCATGAATTATCAGAAGCTTCATTATGATAGAGCACAAGTCATTTAGAATAAACATAAAACACCAACAAGAAACTTGCAGTGACTTCAAGCAAATGGAAGAACCATGCTAACCATCACAAGGTAAAGAAGGAAATGTCATATTAATGTGAATTGGAAGAGTCTCTCCACGTTTCAAATCCACTGACATCTGCAAAAGATGAGCTTATGTGAAAAATATATGTATATATAACCTATTAAATCCACAAAGTGTAGAATTCTCAGTAATGACATGATATCATCAAGAACCAAGAGAATTGACAACCCACATAAAAATGAGGGATCACTATTATTAAACCTTTCAATTTTCTCAGAATATCAAAATCGGAAAGGAAGGTAGGAAATGTAGCTTAGTAGATTCAAGGCAACGGTCCTAGATTAAGTCAAGTATGTTCGACTTTTGCACCATACAGTTTTCTCTTCTTTTTCTTTTCTTTAGCTCCAGGGAGGAGGGCAGGGTCAAGGTCTCCTCATTATGAAACAGTCACTGTTTCTGAGCTAACACTGAACTAATGCACAAATGATTGAGAAGAATGTTATTAAATTTTACTTCTTCCAGATGGCTCTTAGAAATCAATCGAACATATTTTCATGCACTGAAAGTTTGCTCCAAAAACACTCAGTTAACATTTCTGTCGTCCAGGATTCTTATGTTTCCTAAATGCTACTTTACTTCCCAAACAGCATACATTAGTAAAACTGATAAATAGTTCCACAATCTGTTTTGTCCAATGGCTTTACAGGGCATTTAAAAATTGAAATAGTTGAATACTGAGAAGAAAATTATGTTCTTCACAAGAACAAATAAACAATGAATCACATTGGATTGACTTATCTTACTAGCAGAACTATAATTCTCAGTGAAAGAAATAATAAACGGAGAAAATAATAGAGAAAATGCAAACCTGATGGACTGTATAAGTTGTAAGATAGTAACCGAGCTCATGGACAAACAATGTTGCCATTATGACTAGACCAATTACGGAGACTGCAAAAAGGAAAACCAATAAGATGATACAGTAGAAGAAAAACTACAAACCATGAACATAATTGACCTAATAAATTTAAAAATCCCACCTGTCATCAGTTCATAAATCTGTGTCCCCCCCACCCCCAATACAAAAAAAAAAAAAAAAAAAAAAAAAAAAAAAAANATTAACTACAAATTATTGAATGTTGCCATTCTGATAAATTTATATCAAATTCAACTAACTTTCCACCCTAAATGATCCAACAACAGTGTCATCACAGCATAGCCCTTTAAATTTTGATAAACAAAGGAAAGATGAGCAACAACGTGTACAGCTCCTCATCAATGACTATGACCCAAAAAGCCATAGATGGGTCAATGAAGAAAGAATAAAAATGGGATAGGACATGATTACCAAGAGCCCCAGATTGGGTTTTCTGCATCAAGTGCTCTTCTGCACGGGGAAACGCGTCGAGGTTTTTAATGACTTGTTTCACGCCCATCTTTCTTTACCTTGTTATGAAACACCCAATAAAATTTCAATCCTGCCATGTTAATTCATCACAGAAACACAGCATAAGAGTTTTGCATTTGATTTGACCCCAAAATGGAGAACACCCATGAAATCAAAGAGAAGTGTTTGAATCATCGTGAGAGAAAATTCACAGAAGAGAGGGAAAACCCAGAATTCCAAACGGATTCAAATGAAAGAAAGTGTTACCTGAGGGAGGCTGGTAGATTTTGGCCCGAACCAGCCAATATGAAGAAATTTGAGTTGAAATGTAAAATTAGATGTTTTATTTTATTTTATTTTTCTTTTTCTTGCCCTTTCCCAAACTTGTTGGCTTGTTGCAGGCTTGCAGCAGTCGGAGGGGTAAGCGGCTCTGGGCAAAGAAAGCATAAATTACATTAATAACCTTAACGGTGGTATCCTAGTTATTGTTGAAAACTACTTGAAAATGAAAGCAAGGCATTATTTTGTATATCATTGGATAATCTATTTTTTAAAATTTTTGGTTATAATATTAAATTTGAACGAGGAAGTCCACACCTTAATGATTGACAACTTGGTATTTTGTTGTAGAAGTACCAAGTTCAAATCCTATTAGGAAGGGGTAGGATATGATTTTCAAAGAGAATAGGCTACTTCTTATTTTGTATATGAATGACAATTTGACTCATATATCCCATGGGGCTTCATAATTTTTACTCGACTGGGTATAAGTATAGGGCATGAAAATTGGGTATGGGGATGAGATGGGGATTTAAACCAATAATTTTATAGGATTGGGCCCGAGATAAGGTCCCGTCCCTTATATTATATAAATATGTACAAAAAAAAATCTAATCACAAATTAAAAAGTAACACATGTGCATTTTAAATTCTAATTATTTTGATGCTTTTATCATTGTTCTGAAACAATCTTTTTAATTTTGTTTGAGTATTATTTATCTTATTGTTATTGTTTGACATATTGCATACTTGATGATGTTGTTTGAGAATTATTTATATTCTCTTGTTGGATTAAACTTGAATTTCAATAAAGAATTATGATTGATGAATTAAACTTGTCAATTGTGTTAATTTAAACTTAAGCATAACTGTATATAGGTAAATGGAGCTAAGCACGGGATAAAAGCATTCAACTAAGACAAGAATGAGGCTCTTGATAAATCCCTATTTGGGGATGGGGATGGGGATGGGGTTTGAACATCTAGATAGCGATAGAGAGTGAAAGCCCCACTCTATTTCCGCTCTATTGACATCCCTAATTGTGTAGACTCAAAAAAAACAAAAGAAGAGATTTGAACACTTTGATATATCCTTGGATAATCATCACAAATAAAAATTTCTTAAAAAATGCTACTTTTATTTTTGGGTAAAGAGTAACACTCGTATTAATAAAGTAAGGATACAAACCAGCCATCATATGTAAAGAATAGAGATAGCTTACAGAAAAGGAGGTAAAAGCGCCACTATATATATGTCCCTATACGTAAAACATCTAGCTAACATATGTATAATAATATCATGCATGAAAAATATTACTTATAGACCTTTCTTTTGCCACTTAATTTACAATTTTGGTATACTTAGCTACTTACCAGTAATATATATTATTCATCACTCTTTTAACATGGCATCGATGTTAACAACTTAAGTGTACATGTTTATTTTATTTTTATTTCAGTTTAGAGAGACTTGACAAAACTACTTAACGTAGATGATAGTTTAAGCCTCTAAATGGAATACTTATACACACTCACATACGTATTTTTTTTCGATGTGGGACTTGAAGACCCTCAAAAGGATATGTGTACATGTCTCATCCTATAAATTTTCACTACTTCTAGATTTTATATATATATATTAATAATTTTTTATTGCTGTAAGTTCTTAAAATTTATAATCACAATTTGAGTCCCTCTTTATTTGGAGTGATTTCACTCTTTTCCCATTATACATTGCTTGCTTCTCCATAACCAAAAGCCCCCTTAGTCCTACCTCACGTCAAACCTCCAGTCAAAATACTTAGTACTCTAGTTGACTAGTGTTAAAATGACAATTTTACCCTTCAAAGATAGTGGGTCCTTTACTTTTTCCAAGTTGAATGTAGGTACGTATTTTGTTGTAGCATGTATTGTGCGTGGTACTCAAACTAAATAGTCCGAAACTTGATTTTTCTTTTCTTTGTTAAGTACAAATTAAAGTCAAGAAACAAACCAGAGAAAAAAACAAAATTCAAGATCCAAACAATCCACTAACAAGCCCTCTAAAAATCAAGGGAAAGAGTCATGAATGAATCATGATCCTCTCTTGTTAGGGAGTAACATAACATTGTCATGTTCACTAAATCTCAAGTCTATAACATAAATTTTTCTTTGAGAGAATTAATTTTTAAGTTTTAAAACTTATAACAAAAGACCATAAACTATTGAAAGAATAAAATTTTTAAGTAAGTGCCTGTTACACGTTGAAAAATGACTTGAATACCTTTAAATGTTATATTAATATTTTGTTTATATAATTGGTTATTGTGTTCAAAAATAGAAATAAAATAATCACAAGGATGTTTTAGACATTTTTCATAATATGATATTTTTTTGACTTTTTTTTTTCAAGTTCTAAAACTTAAGGATAATAAACTTTGTTTTCTTTTTCTCTCTCCCATTTAATATTATTCTTAATTCCTTATCTCTCGCCCCTTTATATTCTTTTGAGTAAATTTATATTTGCATCTTTAAAAGATTTGAATTTTAACAAAATAGTCTTTAAAAGATTAATAACTACAAAATAATACTTAAAAGATTAGACATTTATAACTAAATAGTCTACCATTAGTGAAGTCTGTTAACAGATGACAAAATTGATGACGTGTCACCGTTAATTGCTTGTGTGACACCTTAAAGACTTAAGTGATATTTTTAGTGGTCATTGGCAGATGAGGTGTATAATAAATATAACAAAATAAAAGAAGAAGGCAGAAACAAGAAACTGCTTAGTTGCAAGGATTTTCTGTGCTCTCCCATTGTTATACGCCTTTTTGTTGTCTTCTGAAACAAGAAACTTGGAAGGATTGATTCCAATCAGGATGCGTATCAGCAAAATGGATCTATTGTGAATGCTAAAATCAGTCCTGTCCCTGTAATTGGTGCAAATGCATCAGTTGAAAGTGATGAATGTGAGCCCAACGATGATAAGATCCAAAATTCTGAAAGTTCTCCAGGGACTGAATGTGGAAAACTGGAAGGAGAAAAAAATGACATCACAGATTCTTCTGTTGTTCATGATGGAAAATGCGAAATTGAACCTGACAATATCCTGTTAATGGATAGTGATAAGCCAACTTTGCCTCCTGATAATAATGCAAAAACAAACGGCGGTACCAGTTCCATTGATCTCAGTTGTTCTGGTGGCAAGCTTCATAATGATGCTGAAACAGATGTGGAATCACATGCAAATACTTCTATTCAAAACGAAAGTAACTCACCTCTATGTTCTGTCGCTGATGTAAAATTAGTTCCTGAAGGAGAAAACTTATCAGCCTTAAGCGGCAGGGATATGCCTGCAGATGGCAAAGTCACATCTTATATGAATGACAATGTTCTGGAGAGAGAAGGTGTCCCTTCTGCTGATGTACATGTTAAAAAGGAGGAGGATCAACTCACTAGTTTTGATGTTACTCAAGAATCTGAAGTCTTTAGTGAAATGCATGGAAATCAAGACTCAAGACCTACTCAAGAAGGTTCCACCGTTGATATTTTGGATGGACAGAATATAGAGGTAGGAAAAAGGCCATTCTACTTTTTAATCAGGCTTCCAAGATCTGATGACGAAAATATAAAAGAGCAGATAAAATATGCTCAATTCCAAGTAGATGAGAAGACTAAAAGTCGGGATGCAATTCGAGCTGAAATCCAGATTGAAAAGGTGAGCATCCCCACAGCTTACTTCAATTTTGTTATCAATATTTCAGTTCATGAGAAGGTATGCTTTTCTCTTTTTCCTTTTTTGAGAAAATAGTTATCAGTTGATGCAAAGTTTTAACATATGAGGTTCAGTTATTAGTATCTCCTGAGATGAGAATGTCGTAGATGATTGCTTCTGGGTTATAACTATCACCTCCCTCTTTGCTGTTTGCCTCGTGTAAAAATTAGAATACCATTACTCATTTGCAATTGTTGGTCTTGCTGATGAGGTCCTCAGGATTGTTGGAGTAGCAACTGCTAGTTCTTTGACCTTTGGTAATTAAAGCATGCAGCTGTAGTATATTACCTATGTGTTGAAATAATAACTATAAGAACAGTTAGAAAGATTAGGAGGGTTGGACTCTTTTCCGTTGTGTCAATGAAGCTTGGCCAATTATTTAACCATGACATAGCAGACAATAGATTTGTTTAGTACCATGTCCAATCTCAGGGTGATTCTGTGCATGTTTTCCATTACTAGCTAGCCTAGCTTATTCCATTCTAGTTGCTCATAAAAAATACACTGACGATTTTCTTAAGAAAAACAAATAAACATGCATTGAGGATACATATTTCTTGCTAGTACACCAGGAATATCCTCTTTTAAATAGCCCAACCAATGTTGCATGGCTTCACTGATGTATATACGCGGGGCTTTGAACTTCACTTGTTTTTGAAATAGGAATATCCTCTTTTAAATTGCCCAACCAATGTTGCAGGGCTTCACTGATGTATATACGCGGGCCTTTGAACTTCACTTGTTTTTGAAATTAGCATATCTTCACTGTTCATTACTGCAAGGCAAGCTCACTACAGTGAATCTAATGTCTGGAAACTAATATTGGTAGGCATATCTCTATCATTGGCTGATCTGGCTGATGCGCAGGATGATGAGTTCTTAGTGCTGCTTGATGTTCATTCATTCTTGCCTCTTCTGGAAGCAAAATTTTAAGCTCTGCAAATAATGACAAATGCTTAATCGTAGACACTGAACCTATATTTGTTCACTGATTCTGCAGAATAAATATTTTTGGGATTACAAAAGTGCCGCAAATAAAGCTTTTCATGAGTTCTGTTACTTGATATTTTCTTTTTGTCTTCCTCCCCCCAATAACTAGTCGTCCATCAAATACCAGAAGAGTCATACTCATTCTATAAAAATCAACTATCCGAATAGTAGATATATATGACAGAAAAAATATCAATCTTCTCATGATTAAAATCTTTTATCTATGAATAGTTGCGAACAAGTTTTGTATACATTGAAAGGTGTTCTGGCTAAGGTGCACATAGTAGACCCACGTCAAGCATTATGTTACACTATATGCGCCACATATTTTTATGTTTTTGTCATGGAACTATACACAACTATATATAAACCATTGAAAATATGGGGGCACATTAACAAGAACCTAAAAATTTCTCATCGGTGGCGAATTTTTTTTTTTTTGTGTGCGCTGAAATGCAATCTGCTAATTACTCAAAATATGTAACTTTGTATGCAAATTATCACAATACTACGATTTTTGGACCTATTTTCTAACTATTTTAATTTTTTTTGGGGTTTTGCTCTACTTCACTTTTTTTTTTTTAATATATTTTTGGCTATGACTTTGTATTCGAACAGAAAACCCACAAGTTCTGCGGTTCTCAGTATCACTCAGCTACAAGTTGGTTGGTCTCTATCTCACTTTCTATCACATCAACTTGTGGCCTGGCTCAGCCAGTGATCCTCGGCTAACATAACACTAGGGTTTTTTTTTCCCTTTACTCCTCTCTCTAGCTTAATCTCCCATACCATTAATTTACACCAGCTCCCAAAGAAATGATATATAACTCGGTTTCAATAACCATGTATGAATTCCAAAATATCCAAAACTTATCATCAATGCAAAATGTCAGAATAAACGTTCAACCATATATTTTCAACACTCACATAAATAAGGCAATAATCCATCAAGTTCCATAAAAGATATATTCCAAATAAATACAAATTTGTGTGCCCAAGACTATCTGAGCTTTAAAAAATAAGAATAAAAAATAAACTCATATTATGTAACGTATATGTTGAAAATTTTGAATTAAAACGACAAGAAAAATGTTCTAGTAGTGTAAAAGCAAAGGAAATATATATTATAGGTGAAATATAAATAAAGTATTTGCAAGCTAATTGATTGATCAGAAATGTAGAACATGTGACAACATATATTATTACTTACATTAATAGGAGTTTCCAAAGAATCAAGCTTAGGAGAAGGAGTTTTCACGAAATTATCTAAAAGAACTTAAATGGAATAACACCATATATTACCAAACGGAAAAAGAAATTTAGCTTGCAACTCACACAACACAGAAGTCAGATAAATCATATGTAGAAAAGCCTTAAAAAAAATCCTAATCTCTTCCCTATTCACTGATCTATACCAAGGTAATGGAGAAATTGTAGTGAAAAAGCTTGTACTTCTTTCAAATCAAGATGCAAGGCTTGCACAACTCATTTTGCAACAATGGAAAAAAAAGAAGCTCATATGCTAATCATGCAAAATCATCGTGAAACAAGCATAAATAAGGTGACGCTAAATGGGATTTACGGGAGAAGATATATTAGAGAGATTGACAAGCATGATAAGAAAGAGTGCATTGTGTTTGATGGAGGATGGCAGAAAATGAAATATAAACGTATACGTGTGCTTGCTTTTCCATTTTCTGTGTAAACATTTGAGATATCAGGAAATGTACATTTGAGTTTCCTCAGCTTCAGTGCTGTGGCTAAGAGTGATTTCAGTTTCTGTGGTTGACGACAATTGTGTTCTTTTTATTTTTTCCTTCATGTAACAGTTCGTCTTCCTTAGTGAGCTATGCTTTTTCATGATGCAATAGTGGGGCTTCCTTTTGTTTGCTGGCTTGTCTAGCAGAACTTCTTGAAGTCCTCTTCCTTTAGTTGATGCATTGCCAGTCTTATTAGCATGGGATCCCTAAAATTTAATAGTAACATATAACAACAAAAAAAAATAGTGATGATAACCTAGGTAAGATAAATTGTAATAATATGAGAAATTATATTAATCTTAAGTTTTATCAAGAAATATAAAATCACATTGGACTCTTCCTTGCTACTTTTTCTCCTTTGGCTTTGCTGCAGCCTTGGGACAAGGCCAGATACAGCTCTGTTTCTTCACCTCTGCCAAAGATCAACACATATCATTGGTCA
Source organism: Cercis canadensis (assembly GCA_003255065.1). Taxonomy (NCBI): domain Eukaryota; kingdom Viridiplantae; phylum Streptophyta; class Magnoliopsida; order Fabales; family Fabaceae; genus Cercis; species Cercis canadensis. The sequence goes on from QAOA01008633.1 coordinate 338,044, forward strand.
CCCTAAATATAGTAATAAAACTGCAGCCAAAAAATCTATCATTGAATTTGAACAATTCATGTCACAACAAAAGCAAGGCACATTGAAAGGTGAATACGGGGTAGGGATAAGTGGGATAAAAAAATGAAGAAATATAAATGCTGAAAAGGAAATTACAAAAAATATAATATGCTTATTATTTCCTAGTGATTTCATAAAGTGTCTATATTATTTCCCATTTTCTCAAATCATATTGAGGAGAATGAAACTTTTCCTACGATCTTTACCACTTGATTCCCCTATAATCCAAACAGGGTAATATGAGGTTTTCCTTCACATTCTATTTTCTTTCATTTTATAACTTTCTTACCAAAATCAAGCTAAAAAAATGTCATTAACATAACACTAAAAATATCAAGGTATAATTCAAAGTAAAAGACTTGTAGGTTGAGTGAAAAGATTATGAGTAGTTGTTTTGATTATCCTTGAGAAAATGATGCAAAAAAGAATTTCAAACGTCCATTTTGAACTTCAATAAAACATACATTATCAAATATTTACTTTTCCATTTTGTCATGGTCTTGGCCAAAATATCTACTTACGCCAGTCCTCTGTGTTAGAGTCGGTTCCTTTGTTTGAGCTGGAAACTGGTTGCTCGGAAAGTCTTGCAATCTGAATTCAAAATAGCTCGAATGAATGTGTAAAGTCTGTATATGAAACAAATGAAGTGTTAAAGAATGTAAAATTTTAAAACAAAAGAGATATACCTTATTGATTGCAAGACGATAAAAACGTTGCTATGGAGGATTTGAAATTATCAGAACAAACATAACACAGAAGTTAACAAAATATCTAAACCACTATGTATAGTCTAGCAATAATGGGTCTGAGTAGTTTACAAGAGGTCTTGAGTTTGAATCTACTTGCCTTCATGTAAAGTTTTTGTTAATCAATAGATAGACTTCGATTTTTTTAGCTTGGATATGGGGGAATGGGGATTCAAACTTGCGAATTAGGAGACCCTTGGACTAGTTGTGTTGTATGTGCTTATGTATATAAAATCCACTTGCTACTGTGCTAGTTAGAAGTATATCAGTTTACATAACAGTTCACCATATTAATTATCATACAAATTAATTTCAACATTAAATGAGGAATCAAAAAATAGAAAACCCAAAGAACAAGGCCTACATTATGATTATTCCCAAAACAATATGTACTCCCAAATTTCTTTCAATCCTCCTGTGCATATATATAAGCACAATTCCATAGCACATGAAGTAGGCTTTCACAAAAATCAGTGCAACAAGCACAACAACACCAATTAATAGCTGAGTTACGGGGTTTACCTACCCTTATTTACCTTGATAAAACATTTCTCCTCATTAAACAAAGCTTTGTAGGGAGGATATCATGAATCCATCTCCAAAGGAATAACTTGAACATGTTTGGCACTCCTAGTTTGAATGTTGAATTCTAAGAAATTAACAAGGAGTAGAAAAATATTATGAACTATCAAGGTTTTATTTATGGTTTTGAAACCAAAAGCTTTGCATTTATCAAANATATAAATTAATTTCAACATTAAGTGAGGAATCAAAAAATAGAAAACCCAAAGAACAAGGCCTATATTATGATTATTCCCAAAACAATATGTACTCCCAAATTTCATCCAATCCTCCTGTGCATATATATAAGCACAATTCCATAGCACATGAAGTAGGCTTTCACAAAAATCAGTGCACCAAGCACAACAACACCAATTAATAGCTGAGTTACGGGGTTTACCTACCCTTATTTACCTTGATAAAACATTCCTCCTCATTAAACAAAGCTTTGTAGGGATATCATGGATCCATCTCCAAAGGAATAACTTGAACATGTTTGGCACTCCTAGTTTGAATGTTGAATTCTAAGAAATTAACAAGGAGTAGAAAAATATTATGAACTATCAAGGTTTTATTTATGGTTTTGAAACCAAAAGCTTTGCATTTATCAAAGGAGAATGAACATCATTTTCCATGAACTAATTAAGACTCAAATAAAATTTGTGCTATATATATATATATATGGTAGGAAAAAGTTTAGGGTGGAGGGAGGCTACCTCATTCCAAAGTGTGATATTTATAGATTACATACTAAGGGGGCACTGCTAGCAGCAAAAATCAAACTTAAGCCTTATAAGCAAAGTGCTTTGATTCTTACTAGCTGAACCAACCCTTGTTCCATTTCTTTTTGGTTGCTAACTTAATAGAATACCCTATTCTGGACAATGAATCTAATCTTTGGCTCATAATGTGTCCATGAATTCAACCCATGGCCCATAAAATCCTCATAAGGTTTGATCATATCCCTGGCAAATCCCAATTATGTGTATCAAACAAAGACTCTATCCCAATAAGGGTGACTCCAATGGATGCCACGACTAAATTGATCGAAAATTGCATCTCTTTAGGACAACTCACTTATTTACATATCATCACCAGCCAATAGCAGCTTGTTGATAATCGCAGCCCCATATCTACTTTTGACCATGCTTATATGCTTTAGTCATTGTGTTAACATATGTTCTAGATTCTGTTGAAATTGCATGGGTGATATCCTAAGGTTTTGGTGACCTAAATAACATGATTCTCTTGAGGCTATCTGTCTATCTCTCTTTCTTTTTCCATTACAGCTTCTTCTTCTTTTTCAATTCCCAATTGATGAAGATAGTCCCTAGACCATGATTACTTAAACTCCCAACTTTGAGCCGAGGATAAGGCCAATTATGAAGAGGATGCAATATGTTATTTAGAAGGTCAGTAAAACCTATGGACATCACCCATGCTATTTTAGAATAACATATTGCCTCCTCTTCATGATTGGCCTTGCCCTTGGCTCAAAGTTTGGAGGTTAAATGATCATGGTCTAGGGACTATCCTTCGTCAATTAGGAACTAAAGAAGAAGAAGAAGAAACTATGATGGAAACAGACAAAGAGAAAGAGAGAGAGATGGTGTCCAGAGAATCATGCAATTTAGAAGGTCACCAAAACCTTAGGACATCACCCATGTTATTTCAACAACATTGGTAAACATAGTGACTAACACATTAGCATGGTAGGAAGTTGATCTGTTACCGTTGGCATCAATCTTTTGTTTTGGGTTGGGGAGATGTTATGTGGATAAGTGAGTTGTCCTAAAGGGATGGAGTTTTCGATCAATTTAGTAGTGGTAGAGAGTAGAACAACCCTTAACAAATTACTAGAGTCTTCATTTTATACATAGAATTTTGATTTTCTAGGGATTTGACCAAACCTTCTAAGAATTTGTGCATGCTTTATGAGCCAAAGATTAGGTTCATTGTCCAGTTTAGGATATGCTGTTAAGAAAGCAACCAAAAATAACTTGGTCCATACAACCACAAGTACTATAGTTTTTATTAAGTGGTATATAGGACTAGCAAATTAGATATGATAGATATGCCAATACTATATATGTATTCTTTTATGGTACTTTTGGCAATGACTTTGGATTCAAACACGAAACCCGCAAGCCTTGAAGATAACCTTAAAAGTCTCACAAAGAAAACTCTCAGTTTAAACAGTTCTCATTGATAGATTAAATAGAGTAACAGAAATTTTTACATGCCGTACTTTGTTGCTGAAATTTCGTACCAAAAATGAAAAACTAAATGAAATTGATGGGAGAAGTTATATTAGAGATTGACAAGCATGATAAGAAATAGGGCATTGTGTTTGAAGGAGAGGGTGGCAGAAAATGAAATATAAATGTATATCTGTGCTTGCTTTTCCATTTTGTCTGCGTGAACATCTGAGATACCAGGAAATGTACATTTGATTTTTCTCCGCTTCAGTGCTGTGGTCAACATAGATTTTAGTTCCTTCTGTGGTTGACGATAATTGTGTTTTTTTTTTTTTTTTTTTTGTAACAGTTCGTCTTCCTTTGTATGCTTTTTCTTCATGCAATAGTAGGGCTTCCTTTTGTTTGCTGGCTTGTCCAGCAGAACTTCTTGAAGTCCTCTTCCTTTGGCTGATGCATTGCCAGTCTTATTAGCATGGGATCCCTAAAATTTAATAGTAACATATAACAAGAAAAAAAAAAAATCACCTTGGATACGTCCTTGGTACTTTTTTTTTTCCTTTGGCTTTGCTGCAGCCTTGGGACAAGGCCAGCCATACAGCTCTATTTCTTCATCTCTGCCAAAGATCAACAAATATCATTAGTCACCCTATATATGGTAATAAAACCGCGGCCAAAAAAAATCTCATTGAAGAATTCATGTCACAACAAAGCAAGACACATTGAAAGGTGTTGAACATTTGCATTAATGATGTTGGAAGGTAAACTAAAACTTTATAAAATGGGGCAGGACAAGTAGCATAAAAAATGAAGAAATAAAAATGGTGTAAAGGAAATTACAAAAAAAGATAATATTCTAATTTCCTAGTGATTTCACAAAGTGCCTATATTATTTCCCATTTTCTCAAATCATATTGAGGAGAATGAAACTTTTCCTACGATCTTTACCTCTTGATTGCCCAATCATCCAAACAGGGTAATATGAGGGTTTTCTTCAGATTCTATTTTGTTTCATTTTATTATTTTTCTCTATGTAGCCACCGTATTTTGTTCAGGTGTCTTTTCATGGCATATAAAGGAAAAATTGAAGACATAGAATTTTTTAAAATTGGAGATCTTGTATCTTTTGAATTTACTAAAATTGTGCATAAAAAAAAATTGATTTTTGAAAACATGTAAGTTTTAAATTTTTAGTTTGTTTCTTTTTATATTTTATTTGGGCTTTTAGAATAAAATGTATCATAGTCTTATTACCTTTAGCCTAGTTCAATTTCTTTCAAGAGGCCAATGCTTCATATAATCTAAATATTAAGCTCAATAGTCTCAATCTCATCAAAATAACTTGCCCAAGCTTAATTGCTTATTAGTGTATAACTCATTTTCTTTTTGAGCCCAAATATCTTGATCCAAGTGAAGCACCCAAACCTAAGATTCATTTTTAGTTAAACTCTATTTACAAGAGGAGAACCCTAGTCATTTTCATTCATTCAACACATTCTATTCTTCATTCTCTCTCTCCTCTCCCTCTTCATCTCTTTCCCATATTCTCCATTAAATCTTTGATTCCTAAGTCCTCATTTCATTTTTCTAACTTCCCATAGTTTATTTTGATCATTATTCACCTTCTTCACACTTTCCATCAACTTGGATAAGGCAAGGCAGCAGCACCTATTGGGAGAAATTGAAGCTCAAACCTAAGGATTTGCATGAATTTTAGAAGGTTGAAGGGCTACCCACTTTGATTCTTAACACTAGAAGGCTTCAATAAGGTAATGTCTTTATTCCACTTCTTAATTCTTTGAACTCGTACATAATTTTACAGCTACATTCTTTGGTGCTTAGAGACTTGATTATACATGTTTCTAGTTGAAATCAGCCTCTTGGATGATTATAATATGATCTAGGAGCATGTTTACATGTATTTTTATTGATTTGGAATGACTTTAAGGTTCTTTTTACAAGTGATTTTAAATATTGATTGTCTTTACGGTGATTGATAAAATGCATGTGAGATGCTATGCTTGAATTTGGCTTTACTTTCAAAGTGTGATGCCTTTTATTTGGTTATTGAGATTATGACATAAATTGAGTGCCTTGGGTTCATTATTTGAGTATGTATTGCATCATGATTTATTCATACTTTGTATTGGAGCATAATTTGTAAATCCTACCCAGCATTGACTATTGTGTGATGTTTCATGCATAACTTAAGTTATACACATCATTTCCATAAGATTTCACTCTTGGAAACCTAAGATGTGAACCTTTCAGTCCATGTAATTTGATTTGAGTGGTTTAAAGCCAACTAATCCTAGAATTTTTGCAAACATGAAGTTTGAACTTTCAAATTATGCATTCTCGGTTTCTGACTTGTGAACATTGTTTTATTCATAACTCGAGTTATACAAAGGGGATCAATGCAATTCTAAATTATTTTGAAATCTAAGACATGTATCTTTCAAATCATATAGGATTTGTTACCAAATTCAACATTTATTAAGCCCAGAAAAATCATAGAATTCGCATCAAATTCTGCCATTGTGATTTCTGACCTTTGCATGATGTTTTGGGCATAACTTGAGTTTCACAACATTTAAAGCACTTAATGAGGCTTGGATAGCACAAGGCCGACATTATGATTATTCCAAAAACAATATGTACTATCAAATTTCTTCCAATCATCCTGTGCATATATATAGACACAATTCCATAGCCCATGAGATAGACTTTCACAAAAATCAGTGCACTAGCACACACCAATTAATAGCTGGTATATATGTGCCAATTTCCTAATCAAAAGATAGGAAAGGATCTCTTCTCGTGAAGTTACGGGGTGGGACCTCTCTCCCAATTTCACCCTTAAAGAAATGGTTCAACGACTGAAGCCTATTAACGACATTTTTTACCTGCCCTTATTCTAACTTGACAAAACATTCCTTCTCATCAAACTAAGCTTTGTAGGGAGGATGTCATGGATCCATTTCCAAAGGAATAACTTGAACATATTTGGCACTTCTAGTTTGAATGTTGAGTTCTAAGAAATTAACAAGGAGTAGAAAAAATCATTATGAACTATCAAGGTTTTATTTATGGTTTTGAACCTGAAAGCTTTCCATTTATCAAAGGATAATGAATATATATATATATATATATATATATNTATAGGATATGTGGTATTTACATATTGCTTACCAAGGGGGCCGTGCTAATAGTAGGAATCAAACCTAGGCCTAACAAGTGAAGTGTTTCGATCTTTAATAGCTGAACCAACCCCTGTTTGCACACACACACATATAAACCCCATGTAATAAAAAGTATACCATTTGTGTTTATATGGACTAATTGAAACTACAATTTCTTTTTGGTTGCTTTCTTAACAGCATATCATGTACTGTACAATGAACCTAATATTTGGCTCATAATGTGTCCATGAATTCAACCCATGGCCTATAAAAACCTCATAAGGTTTAGTCATATCCCTGATAAATCCCAATTTTGTGTATCAAACAAAGGCTCTAGCCCAATAAGGGTGATTCCAATGGATGTCACTGCTAAATTGATTGAAAATGTTGTCTCTTTAGGACAACTCACTTGTTCACATATCATCACCAGCCCAAGAGCAGCTTGTTGATAATAGCAGCATCAGTTCTACTTTTGACCACACTTTATGATTCAATCTTTGTGTTAATGCTAACTTATGTTCTAGATTCTATTGAAATATCATGGGTGATGTCCAAACGTTTTGGTGACCTAAATAATTCTCTTAAGGCTTCCTGTCTCTTTCTCTTTTACTTTGTCTTTTTCCATCACAGCTTCTTCTTTTTCAATTCCCAATTAATGAAGGATAGTCCCTACACCTTGATCATTTAAACTCCAAACTTTGAGCCGAGATTAAGGCCAATTATGAAGAGAAGACAATATGCTATTTAGAAGTTCAACAAAACCAATGGAAATCACCCATGATATTTCAAAACAACATATTGCTTCCTCTTCATAATTGGCCTTGCCCTCAACTCAAAGTTTGGAGGTTAAATGATCATGGTCTAGGGAGTATCCTTCATCAATTAGTAATTGAAGAAGAAGAAACTAGGATGGAAACAAACAAAGAGAAAGAGAGAAAGAGAGACGTGTCTAGAGAATCATGTTATTTAGAAGGTCACCAAAACATTAGGACATCACCCATGCTATTTCAACAACATCAATAAGCACACTTACACATAAGCATTGTAAGAAGTTGATCTGTCACTACTGGTATCAATATGTTGCTTTGGGGTGGTGAGATGTTGTGTAGATAAGTGAGTTATCCTAAGGAGATGGAGTTTTCGATCAATTTAGTGGTGGTAGAGAGTAGAACATACCTTAATGAGCTAAAGTATTCATTTGATAGAATTGTGATTTGCTAAGGATAAAACCAAACATTCAAAGAATTTGTGAATGGTTTATGAGCAAAAAGATTGGGTTCATTATCCAGTACTAAGTATGCTATTATGAAAACAACAAAAAATAAATGGTAGTTTCAATTGGTCCATATAACCACAAGTGGTACAGTTTATATTAAATGGTATAAAAGACTAGCAAATTAGATATGATAGATACACCAATACCATATATGTATTCTTTTTTGGTACTTTTATCTATGACTCTAGATTCAAACGTGGAACCTACAAGCCTAGCTTCAAAATCATAAATATAACATTGATAGCTCATATAATTTTTCTACTTCTTGTTAATTTTTGTCTAGAATGCAACATTTGGAACTAGGAGTTTTGTATAAGCTCAAGCTAATCCTTTGGAGATGCATTCATGATATCCTCCTTAAAAAGCTTGGTTTGATGAGGAGGAAGGTTGCTATTAATTGTTGTTGTGGTTTGAGTGCTAACTTTTGTGAAAGCCTAGCCTATCTTGTGGTATGGAATTGTGCTTGAATGCACAAGAGGTAATATTTATAATGTAGGCCTTCTATTTTGGTTTGATATCCTATTTGCTTCAATCTTCAAAGAGAAGTAGAGTAGGAGGATGTGGATTCCCATGCCAATTGGATCTCGGTGAGTTGGGGAAATAATGTGTTTTGAGCCAACAAGAGCTTGTTACATAACATACTCAGATAAACACCAAGTCAACCTAAAAGTTTAAGCTCTCGTGAGTCTTGGGCCAATCCAAAAATTATATACAACTCCTCTTTGTTTTTTCTATCAAATGTGGGACTTTTATATTCCACATCAATTAATACTCACATGTGTATATATTCTTATCAATCTCCCCCTCAGTATCCATAACTCTCCCTCAATGGGAGGCCCACATGCTTCCCTTAGGAGAAGTTCATTTCCATTCTCCTTATATAGGGTCATCCATGAGAACCACCAACTAGGCATGGCAATGGGGTAGGGCAAGGGCGGGGATATGATGCATTTCAAAATACTTTCTACGTGCTTTTTTAGAATGGATTCATTCTCGAAGTTCACAGAGACCATAGTGAATTATGAATGTGAGGCAGATTGAGAGGGATTCTTCAAGGAGAGTATAAAGTGAAGAAATTGAGCTGATGACAAATGATAGTTAGGGAGGTTGGTGCTGGTGTGTTGTAGTGTGATGGCATATGATAGGTAGGAAAGGAGAGGTCTGAGAGGAAGAGGAAGAGGATACAATTGATAGAAAGTTAGTTTTTCTTTAACCTTTTTTTTTTTTTTTATCAATTACATATATGAAATTATTAATATACCCCTTACACATAACATTCTGGGGAGTGTTGCATTCTTGCGTTTGGCATGCACCTAACATTCTTGGAAATGTAGCACAACCACTACCACAAGTCAGCAGCTAATTGGTAGCGATAAATGGCGGCGTTGGCAATGGTCGATGATGACCAGCAACTGCCACCCATGGTGACACAACATTTCCACTTTTCTAGGTGCAAATATTTTGGTTGGAAATAAGCTAAAATCCATTCTTAAGAGTCTCACATTCCCATGCATAAATTTTTAACTTTTGTACAAAATAAGGGTGTACAAGATTCCCACTTCACATTCCTAGGAATGTGAAATGGAAACCTTGTACCAAATGTCAAGTGTCATAAAAGGCTATTTTAATATTTTCAAATGTTAGGGATCCATGTAGGGCGGAGACTGTGATCCCCTTCCCCACCCCTAAAACTTAAATGGGCCTCGGCCTTGCCCCTTTAGAGAGCGGGGGAATTCCTCCTGTCCCCTACCAAACTCGGGAAATTTCCTATTGATCCCTACCTAAGCAGGGCATTTTGCCATCCCTACCACCAACTACAAGGGCTCATTTGCACTCCTCCATGGGAACCCATTCCGCACCTCAAAACACATGAGGAAGCCCATTTGCTCTCCTCTCTTTCATGGAAAACATTCGACACCCTAGGTACACTTGAGAAGAGCCATATGCACTCCGATTCAATGAAGGCCCATTCCCACTCCTTCCTCAAGCATTGCAACAACAAGAAGTGATGTTTTGGCCAAATCAACCATGTGCTTTAATACCAAGTTTTGGAGAGATAACATTTTGTGGACCTATGAGAGTGTGTGGCATAACATACTTAGATAAGTACCAACTTAAGCTAAAAGCTTAAGCTTGTGAGTCTTGGGCTAATCCATAAATTATATACAACACCCCTTCCTCTTCACTATCCACTGTGAGACTTCAATAAATCAAGCTAATTAATTTATTACAAATGTAGAACATTGGACAAC
>QAOA01008633.1:358741-370915 GCA_003255065.1 Cercis canadensis
ATGAAGTTTCCAATGCCTTTTGATTATAACTCTTTGCATTATTTTAGTGGTATTCAAATGATGAAGCTCTCCTTCAAGGAGGTTACTGTCATGAAGCATCTTTGAGTTTCTGAATTTGCATTTGCCTTCACCAACTCACTTATTGTCCTTAGAAATTATTCTGGAGAGGTGGACCTATGCTTTGTCTGTTCATTTAGAGATATGTTCATTTGGCAGTAGAACATAAGAAGCTTATAGCATATCTTACTGATGAACAAAGAGGGTTTTATGATTGTATCGTGATCTGGAAAGGATGGAGGCTTCTTCTTCTCATATAGATCTGGTGGTACAGGAAAAGCTTTTATATGGAGAACTTTGTGTACTGCTATTCATTATGAGAGTGTTGAAGTGAAACTCCTTCTTATCATAGAAAGTTGTACTATTAAAAGGAGTCTTCTTATTTTATTCAATGAGAGTGTGATTAAAACAACTTTCATTACTTTTAATCGGATTAGAGACATGAATAATACCAATTTGTATTTTAATTCCACAACTACCTTAATTTTAAAACTAATTCCACGAATACCGTAGTTTTAAAAGTTTTATTATTTTCTGATTTTAAAAAGAAAGAAGGAGAAAAAAGATGACGCATTTGAGCACATTGCTGCACCAAATGGAAGTAGGGAGGGAGGAGAAGTAGGGAATTGGACAGGACTGAGAAAATTTCTAAAGTATAATTTCCATTTTTGTAATTATATTTCATAGGCAACACCAAAGAAGATGTCATTGTTGTAAGTCAATGCATTTTCTAGATGCTTTAATGACCATGTCAAAGTCTCAAACAACCCAAATTAAATATACAAATGAGTTAACTCCAGCTGTTTGGAACAACCAGCAGCATAGTCAGATTAAAAATCAAAGGCTTGGAGAATTTAGGTTGTCTTTTCTCTACCAAATCAATAAATAAAGACTCAAGTCAATAAAGGTATTTTCTCTTTTCTTCTGTTTTAAAAAAGAAAAAAAGAATTATCTTTTCAGTTTTCTCTTCTTCCCCTTATTCCTTATTGTAATAAGCTCATGCTTCATAGAGTAAATAAAGAACCGATGCCTTGTAGAATTGTAGTACCAAAAATGAAGCTCATAATCCAAGCTCCGCTACTTCTCTTCTCTACCGTTTGAGTAGCTATAGCTTCTATCTCACCAGGCTCCACCCTCTACGCTTTCAACGCAAACCAAACATGGCCCTCTCCTAATTGACTCAATTTGCATAATTAGGTCACCCTTTATTTCTCTCTCTTCTTTTTTAGAATTAGAAAATAATAAAAATTCAAAAAGATGATATCCATGGAATTAATTTCAAAATTAGGGTAATTGTGAAATTAAAATAAAGATTTACATTATTCATTTTTTTATTAAATAATGGTTTAACATTGGGGGTTTATGAAATTAGGTATGCACATTAGATTTTTCCTCTGGTTTAAGAAAAAAAAAAGGATTTTTTTTTTTATAAAAACTTGAGGAAAGTGAATAAATAAACAAAAATAAAGATTTTCCTATCTTATTATTTGAGTAAAAGATTATTTTAGTCTTTAAAAGATTCAATGAAAATCAATTAAATTCCTAAAAAATTTGTTTTGTATCTTTTGAGTCTCTGAAAATTCAAAATATCAATCAAAATTATTATTTTCAAGAATCAACTATATCACAAGCAACAACTTCTTATGATAAAAGTTTCATCTCATGATGCTACCCAACTCCATGACAATTTCTAGGTCATTGGGCCATCATTTTCTGGCCAGCTTAATACATTGATTATCTCTGTTATATTTAATTTGATGTGACAATTTTGAACAAGTTGTCTTTTTTAATAGAATGTGCCTAAGAAATAGTTGTTAGAGTTAGGGTGCATCTATTAAAAAATTATATTTAATTAAAGTTTTGGTCCCTATATTTTTACAATTTGGTCTCTTATTTTAAAAATAATTTATTTGATTCTTATATTTTCAAAAAAATAAGCAATTTTTCCTTTCGTCAATGTGCCATTAAAAACTTTACAGAAAATGCTAATATGGCATTACAAAATCAATATTTAATTCTAAATTAACCTTTATAACAAAATTAGGCTGCAATTATATATTAAAAAAACACATTTGCTCTACACGTGCTCCCTTCCCACCTCCTAATTAATTACCCAAATCTAAAATCCCTAATTGGCATAACGCAAAGAACAAATTAAACTAAGTTACAGAACGTAGGGAGAGACCATAGTTTTGGAGTACTTACAGGAACTTGAAAGGATTTTGGAGCACTTTGGAAAAGAAAAGAAAAAGAAAAGAATGCCGTGGGCTGTGAATATAAGAAGAAGAAGCCTTGCAAATATACAAACAGATACCTTTTGCTGGACCTTCCCTCATAAAAAAGCTAGCAAGGCATAGTCTTCCTAACTCTTTGTTCTTTTTNTTTTTTTTTTTTTTTTTTTTTTCTAGAAATCTCATTACCATCGTGTTAATTTTCTAGCACTTTGGAATACAAAAAATGCTTCCTTTCTCAATTGGAAAGTGGAAACCATGGAATAAAAGCTTGGTACCAACACATCAGGAGCAGATTAGTTGATGTATCATTTTTTTTTTGGTTTCCCATCGATGTCCGGGTTTCGCCAGACTAATCCGATTTTGAGCTGGGAAGAACCACAAGGGCGGCAAAGCTCTCCCAATAGACACAACTGCATACCCAAGGGCTCGAACCCGAGACCCTTGGTTAAGCTAGAACATCCCCTTACCAGGTGATCTACACGCTTGTTGGTTTAGTTGATGTATCATAGATCAACTTTATTAATATTAAGGTTAATAATTACAGCTTAATCTTGATATTAAGGTTAATTTGGATATTTAGAAAGTCAAATGTATGTCACATGCATTTAAATGGGTGATTTGGAATTGAATATTAATTTTCTAATACCACATAAGTATTTTCCGTTAAGTTTTTAACAACACATTAACGGAGTGACTTAAACAGTTTCTTTTGTGAAAATAGATAACCAAAGAGTTTATTTTCAAAATTGGGGACCAAATTGTTCATTTTGAAAAAGTTGAGGGACCAAAATTGTAATTAATTTCTTATCATCCAAGAAAGCAAATGACATATAAATTTCTTGTCTAGCAAAAACATGAGCAGAAATTTCTATGCCATGCAACTTGATACAATATAGACAAATTAGTTAGTTAGGAGTTACTGTATGGACTTGGCCATTAAGATCACTCGGGGAGAGACTTAGTTTCGGTGCATAAAAGTTGACCTAATAATACCCTTACCATTAAAACTTTTTTTTTTAAAAAAAGAAGAAGATAAATTCAACTATTTTGGGGTTCAATGAAAAATTGAAAACAAATACATCTTCTTCAGTACAAATATATGCAAAGTTTGGTTTGCGGATTCATGACGATTTATACACTACACGCGGTTTGATTTGTGAGTTTCTGTGGAAATTTCATGAGGTTTAGCACTTTATTCTTTTGCTCGACGACAATGACAATAGGCAAGGGTCAACCATGACAAGGAAAGTTATATTATTCCATTTCTAAATTAAATTTTCGTGGAAACTTAAAGCATCGTACTTGTATTCAGTTTCATTTGTGAATTTCTGTGGAAATTTCATTATTTAGCACTTTATTCTTTTGGTAGACTACAATGAGTCCTAGGAAACATGGACACAGTCATAACGCGCGTATGAATGTGTCCAAATAAAAAAATAATTTTTTTTGACTTGGACATACGGCTGACATAGCTTGGACATGACTTGTTATTTTTTCCCACTTTTTTTTGTTTTGTTTTTAATGACGAGGCTAACCTCTCACTTGATGATTATGAGATAAAAAAGTGTTGCTAATCTCTCACTTGATGAACCAGAAATGGAGGCCATGATTTTTATTGATGATGGAGATAAGAATTATCATGAAGAAGCTATTGAGGCCAATTAACAAAATTAGCAGACTTTAATCTTTTTGTTTATATGCAGTAAATATGTTAAAGAATTGATACATTAGAATGAATTGGTGATATCTCTTGACTTTTTTTTTTTTTTTTTTTATTGTGAAGAGATTGATTAGAATGACTTGGTAATATCATTTGTAATTGTATTTATTTTGAAAGGGATATTAATATTTCATACAAGTGTATTTTATGTTCCTTTTTTGGATGAGAGAATATGATGTAAATGTTCAATATTTTGATAAAATATGAATCTACTTAGAATTCTATTTGTGTTATTTGATATATATATATATATATATATATATATATATAATTTTTCATGTCCGTGTCCCTGCTTCCTAGACAATGACTATAGACAAGGGTCAACCACGACAAGGAAATTTATATGATTCCATTTCTAAATTAATTTTTCGTGGAAACTTAAAGCATCGTTTTTGTATTCATTTATAAAGCTCAATCATGGAGTCAAACGTACGATGTTTCATTCTAGAAAGATTGAGCTAATTAACAAATAGTTCTTCATCCAAATTGGAATTGAAAATTTTTGGGTCCTTTTTACCTATAGTTGGAGGAGCTGCTGTGCGAGTTGCATTAAATTAAATGAATAACAAAAAAGAGGAACCTTCATCTAAATCTGCGGGAGACTACTGATTAAATGGAACCTAATTAAATTGCATACAATGCTAAGCTCATAAGTACAAAAGATCAAATGGAACCTAAAATAGCACAAAATGAAAACCCAAACAAATGGTAAACCTGGAATTAAGAAACTATTACATTCGCGCTAAGCTGATAATGAAGTAACTAAAGTATTGCTGCTAGGAGCATACTAAATCTCAGCCCTAATTGTAGTCGATCTAAGTCTATCGAACACTAAAATCAGGTCCAATATCAAAACTAAACCAAAATTCTTTCATCTTCAACAAGTATATATATTTGACGCTCTTGTTAGTCACAACTCTCATTTAATCTTCACGAGATGGAAGTATTGACATATAAATTAAGGATGAAATACAGCACTAAACATCACTTGAATGTGTGTACAGACGCACATATTCAACACTCAACAGCACTAAACTAAATATTTTAGCACATTGAACACTCATCTACCTAGATTTAAGGTAAGCGCACTCTGCTGTTTAAATTCACAGTGAAATACAACATCATGCAAAATCATGGGACGTCAAGTGATCTGTTAGGCAAAAAAGCATAATTTTGGTTGAGTAAATTACGTCTACATCTCCAAACATTTTGAAATTTTACAGATACTTTTTTAAAATCATGAGATAATTACGTTTATATATTTATTCTATAAATCTAAGGATTTGGCTTGGTGAAAAATATGCAATAGATTCAAACAAGTTAACCAATTAATATTCGAATTTTCACTCATTAATTATGGTTAACTTTTTTATATATGGTTTTTGTGATGATCTGAGTCTTTTCTGGCGGCTAATAATATTTACATTAATTAAATGACTCAGTCTAACATGTATTATATATCTAACTACCATTACATTATTTGAATGTGACTATGTGAATAGACTATATTTAACTGGACAATAAGTTCAAGGGATCCTCGATAATAAGATCTTAAAATGAGAACACGTGGATGCTGAATAAATACGTGGACCAGTGTAGATATTTATATACAAATTGATATAATAAGCCCTTCCTTTACGGCAAATTTTTTTTTTTNGCAATTTTTTTTTTTTTTTTTAAAAAAGAAACAATGAAAAAGAAAGAAAGAAAACGCGTTTCTTCTTATATTGCAATTATATAAGAACCCTGGGCGGTGTGTAGCCCTAGAGGGCATTGAAGTTCTTCCTTGTTCTTTCTGAGTGGATACTTTGAGCATCAAAATATTGTAGCTAGGTTTTTCTCTTCTTCATCCATTCTCCATCGCACTCACCTTTGCAAATTTCTCCCTCAATTCAAACTTTCACCGAAGCAAACCACAAAGCCGTTTTCAGAAGCCACCATCAAAGGCAGCGCACCCACACCCAGCTTCATCTTCCTGTCCTTAATTAATTGTAGACATGGTCACAGGGTTGGAATTGATTCCTATCTTTCTTGAAATTGGACCCAAAGCATTCAATATTATTATGAAACTGAAACCGAAGAAAGGGACAAGCGATTTCGAACACAAGTTGAATAGCGTCAAATCCATCCTAGAGGAAATGGAACCTCTTATCAAAGGAATGAAACAAGTTGAAGGTACAAGTACAACGGGACCGGGACTGGGTGCTCCAGAAGATTTAAAACAGCTGATACAAACAATGGAAGAGGGCCACCAGCTTGTTCGCGAGAAAAAATGCAAGAAGCTGGAGAAGCTGCTGGAGGAATGGATCGACTCATTTTGGATTTCGCTCTCTATTGCTATGTTCAAAGTTCTCATGGGAATGGCGTCGAACGTGGAACAAATAAACCATCAGTTGCTCAGTAATCATGAAAGCCCACAAATACAATTGCACTTACACTTTTCGGTTGGTTTTTTTTTTTTTTGATTAAAGCTTTTTATTAATTTGTGTTCAAAGATTTTTCTTGTTCTTTTCCTATATATGTTTAATTAATTTTTTNAAACAATGGAAGAGGGCCACCAGCTTGTTCGCGAGAAAAAATGCAAGAAGCTGGAGAAGCTGCTGGAGGAATGGATCGACTCATTTTGGATTTCGCTCTCTATTGCTATGTTCAAAGTTCTCATGGGAATGGCGTCGAACGTGGAACAAATAAAACATCAGTTGCTCAGTAATCATGAAAGCCCACAAATACAATTGCACTTACACTTTTCGGTTGGTTTTTTTTTTTTTTTTTTTTTTTAAANTTTTTTTTTTTTTTTTTGATTAAAGCTTTTTATTAATTTGTGTTCAAAGATTTTTCTTGTTCTTTTCCTATATATGTTTAATTAATTTTTTCTGTGAGCAAATTAATGAAGGAGGAAAAGTACAAGAAGGAGTTTCAAAAGTTCATTAATTGCGTCAATATGTTTAGAGGATCAGAAACCCTCTCGCAAGGTGAGCCATGTATGAGCGTAGTAGCACTATACATCAACCTCTTCCCATTTTTATACGTTAATCTTATGCAAAATTCCAAATATGATAAAGGATAAAGAAATAATTAATTCAATTGAGTCTTATGCTTATTTGAGAAATAATGCATGCTCTGTTGAAGCCATGCATGAGCATATTATATTTGACCTCATAGATTATTATTATTATTATTATTATACCAATAATCTGTTCATCTATAACTTGATAAAATACAATTATCCTTTTAAATGTTTGTCAATTACCCATGCTTGATCAAAATGTATGTATCTCATACTTTGTTTATTATGTCTACTAAAACCACTATCTTACTATCTAACAGAATTAGTAGTAGTCTATAAATATGAGGCCTTGAGTAGATCTAAAAGTAGAAAATGGAATATTTGTTTTTTAGTGATTGTTCCAAACTTCAAATGGAAGTCCCTTCATTTAAGAGCAATAACCAAGTGTAAGATAGTGATAAAGGATTTAGGAAGCTTGCTGCAGGAGGCCCTAATAGATTCGAATCACATGTTATCATACACCCATGAAAAGAATTTTTGATTTCCACCCTCTTATAATAAATTGAAAGTAACATAATGATTTAATTTTAATGGCTAATCAATATAATCTTTTGTTAACAATCTTAAGAATTTGATGTGTTGTCCAGGAGTTGAATCTGTGAGCACTAACAAAACCAAGGATGCAAAGGAGCTGAAGCAAAGTGTCCCGTCATTAGCTGTGACATATAAAGCAGAAACATCCACAAGCAAGGTGGTCGATCATAAAGTCAACATCATGCACTCAAAGGTGATTGATAATATTATTCTTAGTATTTGATCAAGTTGATTTTGCTTCTCCATTCTTAGTGTGCTTAAATTGTTTCCTTGTATAATGAAGAAGCCAGAAGACAACAAGGTTGTTGTGAAGAAGGTGGTTTTCGAGGTCTTAGCACGCGACGACTATGGCAAAAAAATTGTTGAGAAGGCAGGCTGCGAAGTTAAAGGTGAGCCATGAATGGAGAATTTTTAACTACAGGGAAAGTGGTATAGCTATAGACATTTGAAATATTTCTCAGCATGAACAGATTAGACATAAATTAATTATTATTTTGTAACAGAATTAGTTTTCATGGCTATTGATAAGCCTATTATGTACTAAAATCTAACATGTTCTTTCCAGGAGTTATATCTGCGGAAAGGGTCGTGCAGGATAACCAACCAAAAGATTTAGTAATAGTGATAGGGACGGAGAACTTTGCTGAGCAAGATATGATAGAGTATCTGAAAAAGAAACTGCGACGAAAGCATGTCAATGTCAAAGAAAAGTAATTTTTTTTGTGCTAAGTGTTGGAGGTGTAATTTAAACTGGGGACTTTAATTATATATTTGAGAAATAAAAAAAATGGATCAGATAGTTTTGATGTGCTGTTACGTGATTGGTATTGAATCCGTTAGTAGAGTTGGTGGCAAAAAACACTTATGGTATCCTCGTTTGACTAGGAATAGGATGCCGTGTCCTTGGATAATAATACAGAGAAGCAGCGTGATAGGAGCAGCCTGGAGCAGTGTTTTTCTGTGTAAAGAGCTGCAACCTTGCAGCAATATTGTGATCGTTTGAGAACTCTTCTTTGTGTGAGATTTGGTTGTAATTAAGACTTAGGATTGTGAGTGATTTGAGAGATATTGTATTTTGAAATATCATAGTGGAATATTTTTGTTGTTTTCTCACGTGAGCCGAACCATATAAATTTTGGTGTCTTTTATGTGTGATTTATTTTGTTTATGGTGTTAAGCTTTTCAACATTTTGTTTCTGTTCCTTTTGGTATAACAATGATTTTGTTTGTCTTGTTTTCTTTGATTCGAGTGACAGCTTTTGATATAACAATGAATACTTTTTCAACATAATAGTCTATTAAAATTTATAGAATTGATTGCATAATTTTTGCTCCATTGTTACTTGAACCCTGTTAGTAAATTAATATGATGAAATCTATAATTTATAATATATATGGTCTATTAATGTGATGAAATCTATTGGTTGAAATGAAGAATCTGTCTAGATATGGGTTATTGAGGGTCAAATGAAAAAAAAAATGAAGTTTCCAATGCCTTTTGATTATAACTCTTTGCATTATTTTAGTGGTATTCAAATGATGAAGCTCTCCTTCAAGGAGGTTACTGTCATGAAGCATCTTTTGAGTTTCTGAATTTGCATTTTCCTTCACCAACTCACTTATTGTCCTTAGAAATTATTCTGGAGAGGTGGACCTATGCTTTGTCTGTTCATTTAGACATATGTTCATTTAGCAGTAGAACATAAGAAGCTTATAGCATATCTTACTGATGAACAAAGAGGGTTTTATGATTGTATCGTGATCTGGAAAGGCTTCTTCTTCTCATATAGATCTGGTGGTACAGGAAAGGCTTTTATATGGAGAACTTTGTCTACTGCTATTCATTATGAGAGTGTTGAAGTGAAACTCCTTCTTATCATAGAAAGTTGTACTATTAAAAGGAGTCTTCTTATTTTATTCAATGAGAGTGTGATTAAAACAACTTTCATTACTTTTAATCGGATCAAAGACATGAATAATATTAATTTGTATTTTAATTCCACAACTATCTTAATTTTAAAACTAATTTCACCAATACCGTATTTTTTAAAAAAAATTATTATTTTCTGATTTTAAAAAGAAAGAAGGACAAAAAAGAGGATACATTTGAACCCATTGCTGCACCAAATGGAAGTAGGGAGGGAGGAGAAGTTGGGGGTCGGACAGGAGTCAGAAAAATTCTAAAATATGATTTCCATTTTTGTAATTTCGTAGGAAACACCAAAGAAGATGTCAGTGTTGTAGGTCAATGCATTTTCTAGATGCTTTAACGACCATGTCAAAGTCTCAAACAACCCAAATTAAATATACAAATGAGTTAACTCCAGCTGTTTGGAACAGCAGCATAGTCAGATTAAAAATCAAAGGCTTGGAGAATTTTCTCTACCAAATCAATAAATAAAGACTCAAGTCAATAAAGGTACTTTCTTTTTTCTTCTGTTTTAAAAAAGAAAAAAAGAATTGTCTTTTCAGTTTTCTCTTCTTCCCCTTAATCCTTATTGTAATAAGCTCGTGCTTCATAGAGTAAATAAAGAACAGATGCCTTGTAGAATTGTAGTACCAAAAATGAGGCTCATAATCCAAGCTCTGCTACTTCTCTTCTCTACCGCTTCAGTAGCTATAGCTTCTATCTCACCAGGCTCCACCCTCTAAACAAAAAGAGAGATGGAAAGCTCTTGTATTTTCCCATGAATTTTCTCACTGTCTCTGGTTCTATTTTCTTGTCATGCAATATTAAAGATAGGTGCAATATGAATTATTGAATATTTTGTAATACACATGTCAACATGTGTTTGAAGATTGTAGGAAACTGATAGATACTAAAACTGGAGGTAACTAAACCCTTATATTTGTGTATGACTCGTGCTGTTTTTCTGTGGCTAATAACACGGCTATTTAAATTTCTCTATTGCTCGAGCTCTCTTTCTATGCATGGCTACATGGTCCATGACTTGTGCTAACTTCAATTCTATGCATAATTAAATTTGGTCCTTGATTGATAGTTGATGCATACAACACAATTAGAGATCTATCTTCCTTTGGGTACTACCTTTGATATGACTTGTAAATAACGAACCCACAACTAAAAACTGTCACAAGGACTTTTCCAAAAGAATCCGTATCTTAATAGAAAATGTAAGTGGATTTGAGTTAGTTGTAATCACATGGCCTGATTTAATGTGTGCTTTACACCTATAAATAATTTAATGGATCTTTTATCAGTAGCATTATTGTTCACAACCCTGTTTATGTATACAAAAGTAATCAAATCTATCCATAGCATTCACCTCAGCCAACAGTAAAACTTTTACAAACACAATAAGAGCTATGACCATACTCGTTGCAATTCTATGCTTCAGTTTCCTTTGTTGTTGGAGGACCCTCTGCAAAGATTGGCCTGTCTTTGGAATGCTACCACCAGTTTTATGCAACNATAGCATTCACCTCAGCCAACATTAAAACTTTTACAAACACAATAAGAGCTATGACCATACTCGTTGCAATTCTATGCTTCAGTTTCCTTTGTTGTTGGAGGCCCCTCTGCAAAGATTGGCCTGTCTTTGGAATGCTACCACCAGTTTTATGCAACTTGCTGCATTTGCATGATTATGTAAGATATGCTTCGAAAGAGCATGGATACTGGGGAGTTTAAAGGACCCTGGTTCACCAATATGAACTTTTTATTCACCAGCGACCCTACGAATGTACGTCACATTTTGAGCAAAAATTTTGGCAACTACATCAAAGGGGCCGAATTCCATGAGATTTTTGAGCCTTTTGGAGATGGGATTTTTTTCTTCTGTTGGAGAGATGGATGCAAGCGTAACACGGCAATCATGCAGTCATTGATCAACCACAAGAGCTCTCATTTGCTACTTGATAGAGTTATTCAGAAGAAGGTCCAGAGCTGCTTGCTACCATTTCTTGATTAAGTGCATGAACAAGGAATAGAGGTGAATTTACAAGATGTGCTTTGTAGGCTCACCTCTGATATTAACTACACCAAAATAATGGGATTAGATCCTCATTGCCTTTCAATTTAATTCCCAGAAATTGCATATCAAAATGCTTTTGAACAAATGGGAAATGGGATGTTGTATCGAAGCATAGTCCCCAAAAAACCGTTTGGAAGTTGCAAAAATGGCTTCAAATTGGACAAGAAAAGAAGATGTCAAGGCATGTAACGTTTTCAACCATTTACTCCATGAAATGTATAGCATCAAAGCGCAAAGAGATAAGCAGATAGAGCAATGATGACATGGGTGTTCCGCCTGTAGACTTGCTAACAGCATTAATCAATGATGAAAAAGAAAAGGGACAAACAGATGAAAATTTTCTGAGGGATACTATGTTTAATTAATCTTTTTGTCGCGGGAAGAGATACTATTACTGCAGGGCTTAGTTGGTTCTTCTGGCAAATTTTCATTCAAAGAAGAAAACGGGATGACTTTGTTAGATATAAAATTATTCTTTGACTTTCACCTAATAGCTTAAGTTTTTAGATTGAATCGGTTCATGACATGGTATCATAGCCTCTTTTATCAAGTGGTAAGAATATTGAT
>QAOA01008635.1:0-22467 GCA_003255065.1 Cercis canadensis
TTTGGGAAAGAATCTGCAAGGGTAGGAGGTTGGCCAGATTCAGCAACAAGAGAAAAATTAGGGGGAACAGAAAAAACATTTTGTGGCAGGGATATAGGAAGAGAATCAGACCAAGCAGAATCAATAAATGGGAGAGGTAGAGATATTTCACTGCTATCAAGAGGGATAGTTGCAAAAGGAAAATTATTTTCATGAAAAACAACATCTTGAGAAGTATAAACACTACAAGAAAAAAACTGGATTCCAACGGAATTTTTCCGTTGGAATTTTCGATTCCAACGGAATTAGTGTCGTTGGAATGGAAAAATTCCAACAAAAATTCCAACGAAACGATAATTCCAACAGAAATTCCAACGGAATTCCTTCGTTGGAATTCAATTTGGGGGAAAAAATTCTCACGGAAAATTCCAACAGTTTCGTTACCGTTGGAATTATTTTTAAAAATTCCAACGGTATTTTGCCGTTGGAATTTTTATTTTTTTTAATTTTTTAAACAAAATTCCTAGGATAATTCCAACCTAAAAATACCGTTGAAATTTTTAAAAATAATTCCAGCGGTATATTGCCATTGGAATTACCCTAGGAATTTTGTTTAAAAAATTTTTTAAAAAAAAATGCCAACTGTAATTCCAACGGAAAAATACCGTTGGAATTACTTTTAAAACTTCCAACGGTATATTGCCATTGGACTTACCGTTGGAATTTTTATTTTTAATTTTTTAAACAAAATTCTAAGGGTAATTCTAACGGAAATGTACCGTTGGAATTTTTAAAAGTAATTCCAATGGTATTTTTCCGTTGGAATTTTTATTTTTATTTTTTAATTTTTTTAATTTTGAGAACTATTCCCACAGTAATTCCAACGGAAAATACCATTGGAATTTCTTCAAAAACTCTGCAATAACCGCTTTATTTATTTTGTAAGCCAAATCCAACAAAACAGCAAAACAGATTCAAAACTGTGCAAAATAATCAAGTATCTCATAAATATATAAGTCAAAGGAGAGAAAATATGCAATATACAATCATCAAGTAAGGAAACTTAAAACAGTGTAAGAAATACAAATGAAATCCTAAAAACTCCCAAAAGCATCTCACAAATGCTCATCATCTTCATCGATAGTTGGAGGCTGTAATGACATAGTAGGAGCAGCCTCAGAGTTATGTCCTGAATGCATGTGGCTGGTGATATATCCTTTCAATGTGGCCAACTCACTCTCAAGTTGTGCAAACCGGTCTGCACTAGCTCTAAGTGTGTTCAACTCCGCCTCACATTGTGCATCTCGAGTACGTTGATCCTCTAATTGGCCTCAAGAACTGCAATATGCTGTTGCATCTGGGTAAGCTCATCAATGTTATGCGCAGTGGCGGTAGACTGAGACCGGAACCTATCAGACTCCGACCCAGATGAAGAATAGAATGCTACTTCGGATCCAAATCCATAAGCTCGACCTCTCTTATTTCTTCCCCTAGTTGCCTGAAAAAAGAGGGCAGAGTCATCAACAGATGATCCTGAGGCTGCAGCATCCTCCTTTAACTTCTCAAAGGAACTCTGCATATGATTTTCAAAAGAACAAAAAATAAAAGTAATCGATGAAAATTCATAAATTATGCTAAAAGCTTAATTATTATGTTACAATTAAAGATACTCACATAAGTCATTTCTGCCCTGGGTGTTGACCACTGGTTTATCTCATCGTTATGGTTCAACTTACAAAAAAGCTCTGGGATGGTAGGCTCTCTCCCTAGCTCCCGTGTCTGAAACATATAAAAAATTTATGTTACTTATTAATGATCAATTAAGACATACTTATAAAAATTTTATTATCAGTAAATACAACTTACATATCACTTTTTATGCTCTGACACAGAAATGGAGCCACCCCGGTTCAAACATCCTCCCTCACTAACTGATCTATTCTTCTTGTTTCGCTCTGACTGCTCCTTGAACTCAGGGTCAGTCCTCCATTTATCCTATAGTGCGTCAAGGACTGTCATGGACAACCACTTCCCCTTTGACTTGCGATTACGAATGAAGGCTAAGTTGCTCAAACCGTGTCAACACACTTAAGACTCCATATCCGCCTAATAACATCATCATGTTGCAGATCCCACGTACAATATTTCTAAACCAATGAAAGGGAGATATTAGTTAGACTACTAGCAAAACACAATTGACAAACATAATGTGTAAAGTAAATAATATAATTTAATTGTATAACCTGAAATTCGGTCCACCACATAGCTCTCACTTCCTTGGGAATGTCCTTCCAGCCCGTCCACAGTTGTTCATACTTGGCCTTGATGATGAAAGAAATGACACCAACCGTCTTAGTGGACGGTATAAACCTATAGAATAGAAATTAAAAAATTTATTATATATAAAACATATATGAAAATAATACTAATAGCAACAAAGTAACATAGAAATTTTAGACATCATACTCCTTCCCATACGGTCGAACGAACAGCCTGCTATCAGTTGATCCACATGCGGCCGTAGAAGACGCAGCAGCAGAAGAACCTTGAGTCGATGGTGCTATGTGGGTGGATTCAATAGGAGTAGGAGAGGATGTATGATTAATATGCACCTCAGGGGGTGCAAAATAAGTCTGTAATGGAGCATGAACTCTGTCTCTGCCTCGTGAGCTAAAACTACCAGCACGTGTGCCTGTTCCTAACATCTGTGAATACAAAAACAACAAATATGTACGTAAGATATTAAGTAATAAGTACATCCACTAAATTTTATAAAGGTATAAGTAAACCATAAATTAACCTTAACAATCAATCACTTTCAACCAAGTAATCACTAGGGACTTCCTCCTCAGTTTCAGGCTTTTCGCTATCATATGATTCTTCCTCTTCTGCACCATAGTCTCCCACATCCTCATCAGTTTCAACATGTGCATTAATTGTCATGTCCCTTAGATCTTCTCTCATATCATCTTCATCTCTTAAATTATCAGCAATTTGATCGAGAGAAGAAACTTCAGTGAAGTGCAAAGTTCTATCATCTTGAAATGGAGCATCCCGTAATTCAATTGTACGCTTTGATTTTGTCTTAATCACCACAAACCAGTCTCTTTTGTTAGGATTTGGGTTAGGAGATGGTATAAAATATACTTGCTCCGCTTGTTGAGCAAAGATAAATATATCCTTACCATTGTATCTCCTATTTGATTTAACCTCAATAATCCCATACTTGGGACAAATTCTTGTACCCATGGGCAAAGGATCAAACCATTTACACTTGAAAAGTATTAATCGCTTAATAGGAATTTCAGGATACTCTATCTCAATTATCTCTTCTACAATTCCATGATATAAACTATCTGTTCCAGTAAGACCTACTCCAGAATTATTCGACTTTCGATTATGTGCCCACCAAGATGTGTGAAAAAAATAACCATTCACAAAATAAATTGGGAATGTCTGCACTACTCTTAAAGGCCCCCAAGCTAAATTGTACAGAAATTGATCTGCGATGTTATTGTAAGGATTGTGCACCTATTAATCATTAATGAAAATTGTGTTATATCAACAAACTTGTTATAATAGATAATAATGATAACTTCATTATGTAGTTGTAGAAAGCACTTACATAGTTTTTGAACCAAAGCACAAAATTTAATTCTATTTGTTTGTCAAGTTCAATGGAACTGAGATTAGTGAACGTTGATGTCAATGACTCAACATAAATGCTGCAATGGGAAACATATGCATTAAACACTAAGGCATAAAAACTTGCAAAATCTTTAGTAACACATGAAAACTATGACTTACTTCAGGATGGGTTCAACTTCAGGGCAATTTAAAAGAACATATAGTGATGCTACAGCTACTTCATCCTCATTGAGATAACGAGTTTTACATGCCCCTTCATGTCGGCCAAGATAGTTAAGGATAGATAGTGGAGGATGCATAGACGACTCTCCACCATCATCATTTTGAGGCACTCTTCTATTTCTAGAATGTACGTGAGACTCAAAATAATAAGAACAAAACGTAAAAGTCTCTTCAAGTATGTAAGCTTCACAGATAGAACCTTCCACATGAGCTTTATTTTTTACTTTTTTCTTAAGATGGTGTAAAAATCTATGAAAATCAAAATATTGCACGATTATAATGAATATAAATGACGAGGTACTAAATAGTAATTAATTTCAAATGATAGATTTAGACCTCCCAAATGGATACATCCATCGATATTGTACAAGTCCACCAACTCGTGCTTCATACACTAAGTGTATTGGTAAGTGTTCCATGACGTCAAAAAAGCCAGAAGGGAATATCTTCTCCAATTTACACAAGATAATGGGAATATTCTTATCCATCATATCAAGTCTACTTTCTTCTAATGTTGGACAGCATAAGTCTCTAAAGAAATAACTCAATTCAGTCAAAGATTCCCAGATAGGAGTAGGCAAACAACTAAATGCAATTGGAAGCAATCTCTCCATGAAGACATGACAATCATGA
Organism: Cercis canadensis; assembly: GCA_003255065.1. NCBI lineage: Eukaryota > Viridiplantae > Streptophyta > Magnoliopsida > Fabales > Fabaceae > Cercis > Cercis canadensis. The sequence continues at coordinate 4,483 of QAOA01008635.1, forward strand.
CTTTTCATATGCTGCAAAGTGCAACTTCTCATATCAGCAAATCTGCCCAAGTTAGATACATATCCATCTAGAAGCCTCAAGTCCTGTACCCACTCACATATTGCTCTTTTTTGATCCATATTCAAAGTGTATTGCATTTCCGGTTTGAAAAATTTTCCATTGCCTCTGTCTTCCAACCCTAAGGCCTTTCGTGTACAATACAAACTGAGATCCATTCTTGCCTTCACATTATCCTTGGTTTTACCTTTAACATCTATGACTGTGTTGTAAACATTTTTGAATACATTACTCTCCGTATGCATAACATCCACATTGTGCGGATTCAACAAATCACACCAATAGGGTAAATCCCAAAAGATACTACATTTAGTCCAATTATGATGATCCTCGTAACCAGATAAATGATACATTCTTCCAGTATCTGTTATCTTAGGCAATTGAGAAACTTGTTCAAATACTTCAACTCTTGAGTATCGCTTAGGCGGTTGACCCAATTCATTTTGACCTTTTAAGAAGTTCTTCTTATTCTTACGAAATGGATGATCCATGCTCAAGAACTGTCGATGACAATCAAAATAACAAATCTTTCCACCATTCCTAGCATAAAATGCCTTCAAACATTGCATACAAATAGGACAACCCAAACGACCTGCTGTGTGCCAACCCGACAACATACCATAAGCAGGGAAGTCATTAATAGTCCACATTAAAGCAGCCTTCAAACAAAAATTCTGGTTTCTTGAAATGTCATACGTTTGCACATCATGATCCCATAACAGTTTCATATCATCAATCAGAGGCTATAGGTACACATCAATATTGGTTTTTGGATTATGTGGGCTAGGAATTATTATTGTTAAGAACACATATTCTCTCTTCATACATATTCCAGGAGGAAGATTGTACGGAGTCAGGATTACAGGCCAACGAGAATATATATTAGAGTTCATATTGAAATGACTGAAACCATCAGAGCACAGACCTAATCTCACATTCCTTGGTTCTGATGCAAACTCTGGGTGAGTTATATTGAAATGCTTCCAAGCTTTTCCATCTGAAGAGTGTGACAACACTCCTTCTTCACGTTGATTTTCATGATGCCATCTCATGTATTCTGCAGTTGTATTAGAGGCAAATAATCTTTGTAACCGGGGAATTATCGGTAAATACCACATTTGTTTTTTCGGGATCTCCTTTTTTTGGCTATCTCTACATCCTCTATCTACAAAACGAGTTACACCACAAAATCTACATTCTCTGTTTGCTTCCTCATCACCATAATACAACATACATCCGGATGGACAACAATTTATTTTTTTTATAACTACTCCCAAGTTGAGCCACTAATTTCTTAGTCTGATAAAAATTATCAGGCATTCGATGACCCACAGGCAATACCTCTTTTATCAATGCAATTATCTCATCAATACACGCATGAGGAATATTGTAATCAAACTTGATGCTCAAAAGTCTAAACGCAATTGATAATACAAAGTGACTCTCACATTCATCCCACAAAGGAGACTGTACAACACATAGCATCTCATACAACTTTGCGGATTCAAAATTAGGTTCCTCTGGTTCAGGGTCAAAATAGAAAGTAGAGCCCCTAGCATCCATAACCATTCGCTCATATGGATTCAAATCATTAGAAATTGGATCAGCTTCGTAACCTCTTCTAAGAATTGGTGGTTCATTCTCCCCATGATTATGCCAATAGTAATAATGTGGCTGAAAACCTTTCTTATATAAATGTAGCCTTACTTCATCTGGTGTGTGAAATCTCAAGCACTTACATCTTAAACATGGACACCTAAATCTTCCTTCCTGTTTGAACACCTCCAGTTTTTCAGCAGCTTCAATAAATGTCTCAACACCCCATATGAAAGAATCTAATAACGAATTCCTTTGAGGATTTTTTCTATTGTACATCCAACGATTATTCTCAGGTACTCCATCTATTTAAACATTGAAGTAGGATTTCATTAAAATTAAATTTTTTTACGGATTGATCTCAACCTAAAGCTAAATTGGTATGGCTTCTATCTCATTCTTTGAGAGTGCTTCACACTAAAACAAGCTTATATAAGTAACTAGTTTAATAAAATTTCAGCAGCACCTCCCTATAGTTCTCCAAGTACACGAAATACACTGCATAAGCAGCATAAATATGCACCCAGAGAAACAGAAAGAGATGATGTGAAATTTTAATAATTCAAGTTACAAAATAAACTTGCATATCTAATTTAGCGAATGCACTTCTCGAAGAATAGTCCCAAAATTAGGGACTATTTAAGAGTTAACTCTACTCAGTTAACGCTTAGACGAGTTTCTAAGTTAAATAAGCTATCCTATCTAAGAGTGTATCTTGACAAATTTACTAAAAAAATACTATTTAATAAGCTATCCTATCTATGCATCCTACATTTTTCCTTATTTCCTATTCTCTTGCTTTCTTGTTGCTCTTACTCTGAGGTTTGAAGGTTATTTGCTTTTATGATTTCTTTATGAGAGGGGAGGAGAGGAGAAGAACAATTTTGTAATGAAAAAATACCCACCAAAATGCATGTCCCACAGTTTTCTAGTCGGATCTTGCTTTGTGGGATGTGAATTTTTGTGGGTCTTTTTTCAATACAAAATTGTTCTTCTCCTCTCCTCCCCCTCTCATAAAGAAAACACAAAAAGCAAATAACCTTCTAACCCCAGAGGAAGAGCAATAAGAAAGCAAGAGAAAAGGAAAGAAGGAAAAGTGTAGGACGCATACGGGTTGAGGGAAAGAGAAGGGTATGAGTGGGACCCATAAAAATCCAACGAGACAGCGTTTTCTATAAGAAAACGCAGATTTAAATAATACATTATCACTATATATTAGGCATAAACAAAAGTGCTATTCCAAGATCAATCATATTCATTATAAGATAACACAGATGCTAACGGCTAACCAAAATTGACAGTCCACAATATAGAATTTTTAAATTAGTAACATTAAGCATGAATCTGAAGGAAAAATAAAATTAAACATATGACTATAAAATTTCTGCTAACCTTTGCTTTGGATCAATCATCAATGGTTATCAATTAATTGTTCTAAGAAAAAGTGACTCAAATTCTGTTGTGCTTTCTCAACTAAACTGCCTAACCTTTTTCTTTTCCTTTTCTAGTGGTTTTAAAGTTCTTATAGGAAACTGGCCAACTTTTTGAAATCTCATAAGAAAAAGTAAGGCAGAATTAATTTATTCCCTTAATTTACACTATCAATGAAAATCAATTTGTTCTAATTATCATAATCCTAAAACTCAAATTTTCTCTTTTTTATTAATTTATATGGAGTTGAATGAAAGAGTTGTACTGCACCCAGGGGTGATGGAGCTGATTCTGCTTCAACCAATAAGAAACTCCACAAGGTTAGTCTCCACTACTAGATCCTCTGCTTCACAATGGAAAAAATTTTCTATGCGGTCTTAATTTCTTTGCTAAAGTGCATAAGTCTGGTTTGGGATGTGGAATGCACTTTTCAGAAATTGACATCTGTTTGGTAAAGTGGAAGTCCACAACTTTTCAAATCTAAATATGTTTGCACTATTTCTAAATATCACTCTTAATAGGCTTTTTCGTTCCATTATTATTGTCCAATAAGCTTGAAAGGATAATAAAGTTTTATAACAAATAGGACTTCCTCAAATAACTTATAAAACTAAAGTAACTACCTTTCTCATTAGACGAATATTCCTTCAACCTTACCTATTCTATTATGTCCTATAAAAAGAAAATACTTTACCTATTTGATACATTTAAATAATCTATTAAGTATCCTTATGTCAATTTATGGTTTTAGTATGATTCCTTCAACTAAACTATATGCAGATTATCAAAGTCTGAGTCTAAAGTCAAGGACATGACAAGGGTAAATGCATTACCAAAAAACAAAACTTGAAGACCATGCATGCGGTTTCCATATCTAGCTGAAATGAAAAGTAAGTATAACACAATATATGAGTAAAGGGGAGAGAGAGATGGAGGGGGGGAGAGAGAGAGATGGAGGGAGGGAGAGAGAACTTGAGAAAGGAAGCACATACAAAGGATATAGAAGTAACTGTAAAAGTTACTAGCACTCAAAAAGTCAACTCAAAGAAAGCCTATATGCAAGAAAACTAGGGAAAAGCCATAACAGTTAGTAAAAGCAATTATATTAAATTTAAATCAACTCTGTTTCTTTTTTTTTTTTTTTGGGGGTCCACAAATCACCTCTTCCACTTAAACCCCCTATTTAACCCCTATATGAGACAAGTCCATGTGAACTACTTTAAAATTTGTGCATACTTCACATAACAATGGATGATCTCCTCTGGTAAAACAACATTGATCAGTTAGGACTCCAAACCATTTGAATATCTTATTTCAGAATGTTGCCCGACATATAAAGATATTAAAAATCTAATATGATCTCATGTTATCCTCACAAGTGAAGTGTAGACTGTTAATATAATAGTATGAGTCACATATCAGCAATGCTGATCTGGCAAGTCAAAGTTAGTTATACTGGTTAGATAGTAATTAAGCTATTAGTTGGTTTGCTGATATAACAGCTGTCAAGCTAAGTTAGTTTTAGTTAACAGATAGACAGCTGTAGTTACTTATGCTGAGTCATTTCAAGTTCTATATAAAGTGTGAAGGATCGAAGATTGAATTAATGAGAATTCATTTTTACATTTCCTGAGTTTACATTCTCTTCTCTCTTCTACAGCATTCTCATAAGCATAGTTTCTGTTTGATGCAATTCTGCAGAATTGCTTCTCTGGTTTGATTTCTAATTCAAAGTTGATATAGACTACTATTCCTACAGTCTACTTCCCAGTATTATAAGAAAGCAGGACAATCTCAGCAAGCAATAGAAAAAATCAGGTACTGCTAATGATTATGAAATTAATGAGTCATATAACACTATACTTCAGTTCCAGTTAAATTACGAGTTTGAATTCTTTACAATTTCACTCTTTTATTTTGGTTATACCACAGCACTAGAAATAAAATGGCAAGATCCTAAAATCCCATTCAGGTGAGCAACAANGATCATGAGCACTCTGTGTGAAACCATAGGAAGTAAGTTTAGCAGAAAATTCAAGGTTCCATTGGCGAGAGGCTTGTTTTAAGCCATATAGAGAACGTTTCAAAAGACACACCTGATGTGGCTGTGCTTTGGTGTAACCTTGAGGTGGGTGCATATACACCTTCTCATCCAAATATCCATGCAGGAAAGCATTGTTAATGTCTAGTTGATGAAGTCCCTAATTTTGTGATGTGACAATGGCCAAAAACAGTCTAACAGTAACAAGTTTAGAAACCGGAGATAAGCTATCCTTAAAATGAACACCCTCAATTTGATGATAACCATTGGCAACTGATCGTGCTTTGTATCTATCAATGGTTCCATTTGGTAAATACTTGATTTTATATACCCATTTAGAGCCAATGGCTTTCTGGTCAGGAGGTAAAGATACCAAATCCCAGGTGTGGTTGGATTCTAAGGCTTGCAGTTCTTTATTCATGGCCTCAAGCCATTTGTCACTTTTGCTTGCATGATAATATGAACTAGGTTCAAGGACAGAAGACACATTAGCAACAAAAGACATGTAGATGTCAGTAAAAACAAGTGATTGATGGTAAGGAAAAGTTAGTGGTGTATAAGCTGAGCATCTTGGAAGGAGATTTGTAGGTGAGGTATGAACAACAGTAGGTAAATCTAATGGGTGAATCACATTAGAGACAAAATCAGACATCCAAGAGAGTTTTTGTTTTTGTCGAGTTCTATGTCTTAAAGTAGGAAGTGGAAGAGGGAGAGGTATGGAAGGAGGTGATTGATCAGGTGAAGAATGGATGGAATTCAAGTTTGGGAAAGAATCTGCAAGGGTAGGAGGTTGGCCAGATTCAGCAATAGGAGAAAAATTAGGGGGAACATAAAGAACATTTTGTGGCAGGGATATAGGAAGAGAATCAGACCAAGCAGAATTAATAAATGGGAGAGGTAGAGATATTTCACTGCTATCAAGAGGGATAGTTGCAAAAGGAAAATTATTTTCATGAAAAACAACATCTCAAGAAGTATAAAGTTGATGAGAGCTCAAGTCATAAACCCTATAAGCCTTTTGGCCTGTGACAAAGCCTAGAAAAATACACCTATATGCCATGGGTTCAAATTTGTCCTTATGTGGCCGAGTGTTAGTAGCATAACACAAGCAACCAAAACACTTCAGTAAACTATAATCTGGTTTTCTGCTATGTAATAGTTCATAGGGAGTGCTCCAATTTCAAAAAAAAAAAAAAAAGAAAAAACAATAGGTAACCTATTTATAATGTAAGCTGCCATAAAAAGAGAATGACCCCAAATTTCAGAGGCAAATGTGCCTGAAACATGAGTGCTCTAGCAATTTGTAAAAGGTGTTTATGTTTTCGTTCTACAATGCCATTTTGCTGAGGTGTATAAACACAAGTTTTGTGATGGAAATGCCTAACTGAGATAAGAAAGATTGACACTCATTGCTAGTAAACTCAGTGCCATTATCTATACTTATGCACTTAATATGTTTTTGAAACTGAGTTTGTATCATTGTAAAGAAAGTTTTTAATGTTTGTAATGTTTGATGTTTATGTCTAAGTAGGAAAACCCATGTGGTTCTGCTATAATCATCAACCACAGTAAGCATGTAATGTACTCTTGTGAGAGAGACTCTACTATAAGGTCCCCATATGTCTATATGCAGAAGATCAAAAATAGACTCTGATCTAGTAGTACTAAAGGGAAAAGACAATCTATGCTGTTTTGATTTGTGACAAAATCACACGGTGATAGCAATGTGGTTTTCTGATGTTCATGTTACTGGGTTTATTTTCCTTTTCCCCATTGATTAATAATTGAAATTAAAAGGTCTAAAACACCCAATTTTTACAAATGGTTGATGGTCAATAGATAATTGAGTTAGGCATATCTCATCTTTACAATTTATTTCAGCAATAAGTCAGTTAGGCTAAAGAATCAGTGAGGAATGCGGTTGTGAATTTTTCTTTTTCTTGTCTATATATGTTCTTTTTTACTTTCCCTTTCCATTGGGAATTCGCTGTTTTACTCTTCCTATCCTTTTAGCTAACCCAAATGTAAAGACTTGCATGTTCTCATGTTTGAAGTGCTTGGTGTTTCTAAGCTTTTTATGTAAATATTCTGGCTTTACTGCATTGGGAATCTCAATGTTTATTTTGTGCAATATAACAACAGTTGGAATATACTTTGAAAGAAGAAAAATTGAAAATTGGATACAGCTGTTAACAATTAGATGAAGAAATCAGATTAATATAAACACACCCACAGTGAAAAATGGGTGAAATGTAATTGTGGGTGTAAAGGAGAATTTCTATTGTGCGATGTGCTAGAAATCCATTGCCTAAAACATAGAAGAATGCCCAGGAACATTGATTGCATTTCTATACTAATTTTGATTGAATTTCCTTATATTTTGTTTTTTCAACTATTGTCCGGTGTTCTGATTTTTAAAGTTCAAACTTTCCTTTTATTCTCAATTCTCCTATCAATTTTGAGATGTAAGTATGTTCCGTTTGGAATATGTCAATTGGTTGATGATTAGTGGGTTTTGGGGTTGCATGACAGGGAATGCTTTGTTGCTTTATTGCCTTTTGATGAGCTTGTATTACAGGAAATTCAAACAGGAGGATAGAGCTGCTGAGACTGAAATGTCTGTTGCAAATAGAGACTGTGATCTTTGGCATAGAATTCTACAGTTTGTAACTTTTACTTAGATGATTGATTAAAGGAAATTTGGAAAAGAATAGTGCAGCTATAGAAATCTCATAACTACTTATATGGTTTGTATTGAAAATTCTCCTTGTAATTTATACTAATATGAATGTATAACTACTTTTCCATCAAATAACTCTACAATCAAAATGGCTGGATACCATTGACATGCAGGTTAGTGATCGAAAGAGGGGACCAGCTTAGTGGCCTCTAAGGTTGACTATCCTAATTTCTATGAGTATTACAGTTTGTTGTTTTGATACTTTGATTATTAATGTGGTTGTTGGTGATAATTATTAATTTTGGACCACTAAATTTGCTTTTTTTGATTGTTATTTATGTTTGAATGTTTGATGGCTGGTTTTAACTTATTTTGGCTTGTTTCGGCCCTCAGCTCAAAAAAGGCTGAGCTGGGTTCTCATTTTGCTAACCCGAAAATGGGCCAGTTTGGTCTAGCTCGAATGGATCGAGCCAAAATGGGCCGGGCTGGCCCGTTTCCCACATCTACTATAGCCAACTTCAGAGTCAACGCAGATGCTATTCTCCTTGCAAGCATAAATATCTCTATTTTTCTTAGCTTCTGCGCAACTTTTATTCGCAATAGCCCAATTCACAACCACAGGAAAATCCTGCCTGTTGGAGAAATTGAAAGCGCCATCCTCAGCAACAAACACATAGCTGCAAGGGTTGAATTGGGACACCTTGATGTTATTGAAATAGCTTTTGAGGGTAATATTATAGCCCGAATTTCCTTTTCTGAAGGTGCTTTCACAGTAACCGATACCTCAGCAAGAGCCATTGGTCACATCTGAAATGTTCATGCAACTTGTAGAGCATCCAGTGGAAAACCTTCTTCCCCAGTAGTCGTCAATGAAATCGTAGGTGTCACAGCCCACCACTATGAGCTTGTTCTTGGAACTAGAAATCGTGAAGTTTCGAAGTCGAAAATATACATTGATTCCGGAAACATAACGACCAGAGCGGTCGTAACACCGGGAGGCAACCCAAGTTGTGAGGCACAGTTCACCGTTAAGAGAGATATTCAGGACTTGGAAATTACCTCTGGAATGAGTTGAGATATGAGTGCCATCTGGCAAATCGTAGCGACTAATTTCAAAATTTTTATCTTTATAGCAGCCTTCACTTATTCCAAAGGGGTAGGGGATGTTGAGATCCCCACAAGTGCTTCTGCAACCAGGCTTCGTTTGGGCTGCAACTATTGCTATCATTAAGCAAACCAGCAACGAGAGTGGCATAGACATTCTATTGAAACCCATTTCTGGTTAACATGATTTTGCAGGTGAAAGAATGTAAGAGGGATTTTGGAGCATGCATGTAGATCAAGTGAAGCTTGTGAGGCATTTTATAGGCCTTGTGGAAGTCCCATATAAATCCTTAATTAGTTTGAATTAAAAAAGTGAAAAGAACGTAGGAAGAGAATGCTTTAATAATTGATTAGTTGAAAGAGAAAGTAAAAGACTGTGGTGTCACGGGAATATATGTGATAATTGAGAACGAGAAAAACCTGGGAAGAGTTTAAATAATTGATTAGATGAAAGTATAAAGCTTATGTATTGGTTTCTCTTGCTTACTTTTCTTTACACATATACATACCTTTTTATAGATAAGTTGACCGACTATGTAAGTCGGTTTTTATTTTTAGACTTTTTTAGTTTCTATCTTTAACTTTTCTTAAGTTGGTATATAGGATTATTTGATATGAATATTATATTTTATAAATAAATTTATTAATCTATAATAATTATTAATTTACTTATTTAAATATTATAGTTTTTAAAAAATTAAAAACAAAAAAAAGTTTAACTGACATATGGGGACCACTAGATGCGCTAGCTGCATGTCTACATTGGATACGCTGATAGCCATATATGTGTCCTTTATTGTTACCTTATAAGAATAAAAAAAAAAAAAAAGAGGAAAAGCTCCACAAGAAGAGACACGCCAATGGGCTATTGGCGTGTCCCACGTAAAATCCCGAGTGGTCACTAGCATGTTTGGTAGTTCCCACATGTTCGACAGAATTTTTTTTTTGTTTTTAATTTTTTAAAATTGTAATATTTAAATAATTAAGTTAAAAAGTATAATAGATGTATAATTTTGTTGCTAAAGTGTAATATTCAAGTCAATAAGCTTGGTTTACAACTGGTACTCTATAATTTACTTTACAACTCTAATAATTGTTTTTCTTTCAGCTGTTGCTGCTCTTAGTCTGTTAGTGACTTGGTGTTGAATTTGCTACTCGATCTAGTTATATAAAATTTTTGAAAAAATTACTTTTTCTTACACAAGTTAATTATAGGGATATGAAACTAAACTTAATTATGTTTAAGATTGTCCCACATTGAATGATGACATTACTCTTCAAACTATCCTTAAAAATGAACTCTTTGAGCTTTATTGTTATTTTGCTTAGTATGTTATCAAACATAGTTATAACCATATACTAAATATGATAACCAAATAACATTAAATATAATATATTAGTTATTTAATATCACAAATGGTATCCATACCACAAGTGAAATGTATAACTAAAATGATTTGTATCATTTTTTTAATATATAGTATTATAGCATATTTTATTGACTAATATTAAAAACAAAGTTTTTTTTAATCAAAAACACTTATTATATTTTTTTGATAAGACAAAATACTTAATATTTAAGTTAGTATTACATATGAATCATATCATAAAATACTTAATATTCATAAAAATTATTAAATTGTAATTACAAAATTTGTAATAACAGTATAATAAAAATAAGAGTTAAGGTCAAAGTTATATTTGTATTAACTACAAGTGTCAAGAAGAGAAATAAAAGTCTATCTATGTTAGGTAAAGTATATATATAAAGGAAAAAAATTCATTAAACCAATGCGAGAAAAGTTTTTTATTCTTTAAAACAATACGTACTGTTTTATACGTTATTTTTACATGAGCTTTCAATTTAACATGTATTTTATCGATTCTTTAATTTTGATATGTCAAAAATGAGAACTTTATTCAAAATTACAGATGTACATGTACATTACGGGTATTATATGCGTTTTAACTAATTATAGTCCTATTTTATATCTCATTCAATATGTAAAACTTTTCATATTAAATAGGGGTAATTTGGTCTAATGTCATATTTAGACATTAAAGAGAATGTAAAATTAACAAAATAAGATATGAAAATAGTCGCTCTTTTTTTTCAATGTAATTCTATTTGGAGATTTTATGATACCATATGCATATGTTATACTATATTGATGTGACAATTATATGTAATTTTTATATTTTATTGGATATAAATATAATTTATTTTATTTTCTCAAACAAACTTAAAAACAATTAACTTATACACATATTATTTGCATATTAACTATTTTTTATGTAATATAACATATTACATAAATACCAAAAATATATAACAAACTTCCAATTCTATTTTATAATCACAAATACTCATAAGAAAAACATTGTTGACTTTTTGGTGCCGGAATTTCCGCTTCATTGGACATTCATCCAACTTCCAAGAAATTTCATAGCATCACATACAATAATATGGGGGCAATAATTGAGATAATAAGAAAAGCAATTGAATTTTGGGAGGTAACTTTTTCTTATTTTATTGCCAAATTAAGAATCGGCATCAATGGACAACCTACAAAGAAATTTTGTTGCACCTTGGTGCTTGTTTCATTTCTTTGAGCTCAAAGTCTTCTATTTATGTCTAGAGCCACAGCCCTAAGCTACAGTCAGTTAAACACACAAACTTCTGAACGGTCATTACAATCATGGCTCCGTCATCTTCTCTCAATAATATACATTTACAAATTATTTACATAAAAGAGACAGTTTCTAAAATATTTATCTAAAATGAGTAATTTTAAATATTTTATTATTTTTCGAACGGAAGTGAAATACGCTATACACAAGTAAAACATGTATAAACTGAACATGTTATAAAGCATTTGAACTAATCACGTGTTCTGTGAAAAATTATGCATCTATCATATTTTGTGTGTGTGTGTATATCAAGGAAGAGAAATGTCAGATCTATCATAAATTTTTTAAGTAGTTATTTTTACACTTTATTTATTAATATCACACTTTATTTAATATTTAAATATGATATAGATTAAATTACCTCATTCAATATTGAAAGTTTTGTATATTGAATGAGATATAAAATAAGATTATGCAAATTAATGATGTTACTATTTATTAAATTTTTTTAGTATTTTAGTCATGACTCCGAATTCGAACACAAAATTCATAAGTCTTGAAAATAACTTTAATACCACTCAACTATAAACTGTTTAATTATATTAAATTTAACTATTACATTATTAGATGAAGGGTAGTTTTATCTAAAATAATAAGTTTTTAATAAATAAATTGTAACATTAATAATAATAAGTGTAAAAATAATATTTTTTTAATATAAAAAAGGTATATTACCACTATTAATGCCAATTATCTTTCGAAAAAGCAGAAAAATTTGCGAAATAAGAAAAATATAAAATGAGATTGTCTCATTGCGAAATAAGGTATATGACCACTATTTTTTATATTTTTTAAATTATTTATTTAAATATTATATTTTAAAAAAATAAAGAAATAAAAATCTATTCAGTGATTGTTTATTCTAGTTCATTATTTACTGCATTATATGGAACATCTATTTGGGAAATTTATTGAGTGATGGTTAACTTGCATGTATGATTTTTGATTGCTGGATTGCGATTCTCATATCTTGAATGAAATCTTAACAACTTGTGGAAAGAGTTTGAGATAAGAGGAGAAGAGGGAAAAAAAAAACAAAAAAGAACATTCACGGGCATAAAATAGTTTTATGTTTATTTGTAGTCAACGTGCAGAGATAAACTATTAACTTGATTATGCAGGAAATTATTCCTGAAGTAAGAAGACAGTTCTTCAATGACATTTTGCTCTTTTTCCCACCATTTACTTGGTTATTTCCTTGCATTTGTATGCTGTATTTACACACACTTTTTTTTTTTTTTTTTTTTTTTTTTTTGCTTTCANTGGATGAGAACAAGTCTTTAATTCTGAAGATTGTTGAAAGCCAAAACTATTAACTTGATTGGTTCAATGCTTTGCTTTTGCATATTTCTTTTGATTTGAATCTTAAAAGAAATTAAAACTAGGTTTGAATCATTGTGTGGATATAAGATATTCTATTTTTAGGTTCTCTCTGTCAAAAGTCATTGCCAAAATTCATTTCAAATGATAAAGTTATAATTTATTTTGTCTTCACAGATATTTTACATGTGGCTTCACATTGCCTTGACAATGCAAGCATTACAGGATCCACTAGGGTGACATTGAAGTGTTTTTGTGAGTCGTTTACTGAAATATTTTCTGATCCTAATCATATTGGTGATCTCCCAACAAGTAACAAACCAGTTGACAGGTCTGGTATATTTATTGACCTGAGTGGCAAAAGGAGATGGGAACCTTTTGCAACTTAGATTTTAAAGCTTCTCAGTAAATTCCTAACTGAAGGAACACTTTATGTTGAAGGGTTGATCAGTGCGTCATTTGTTTCTGCTGCATGTTCTCTTTTATGCTATGGGGGTGCTGATCTGCATATGGGTTGTAATGGTTACTACTTAATACCAATGTATGTGTGCATGTATGAGCTTGTTGATAAAAATGGAATTCAAGTTGTTTACCTCAATTTGTATAAATTATTTGTATTATCAGATGATATAATTGTTTGACAATTATGGCTTTCTGGAAGGCATGTTTTTACTTTGCACGCATCGTTGGAACGGTGACAAACTATGATATCATTCCTTATGAGAATTTAATACAATCGATATCTATTATCTTGAGTGAGGAAAAAGAGGGGCTTCTTGTGTTCAGATTTGAATATGTTTACTTTTTGTATTTTTGGTTTCTTATGATTTAGCTTTAATAATAATAATCTGTGTATGCCTCCCTCGTGAATGATTTGCTGATAGAAGTTTGCTTCCAATCAACAATTGAATTGCAGCTTGCAATGCTTTTGTCATATAAATTGAATATGTTTCACGTTTCAATTGATTTGCAATGCTTGAAATTTTTTATGTGGACCAAAATCAATAAATTATTTACTTATTTCATTTGCAATGTTAACAACGGGATCACCTGCAGAAACATGGCTTATGATTCATCCATGGGTATTTGCCTCAATGCGCTTTACTCTAGCTGTCCTGAAGATGTTGTCAAATCAACAGCTACCGATTTAGTAAGTGTATTCCTCTTGTCAATGCGGAGAACCAAAAGCGAGGAACTAAAGGTTAATATTAATAATTGCATTTCCTTTGAACAACTGAGTTTGCTATTCATATCTTTTTCTGGAAACTGATAGATCTGAGGCAGTGAATTGTTCAGGGGATCTAATAGTGTTCTTTTTTAGTTGCATTGTGCAGTGCATATGCTAGGATTGCTAAGGTTTGCCCCCCTCATATTTGGCAACCAGAATCACTTATTTTTTGCACTCTGCCATCCAGAGCCATTCTTTCCTTTAATAAAATAATTTATTAGATTTGTTTTAGTCAAAGTTTAAGTGACTAAATTATTGTGCTAAATACTTTTTAATTAATATGTGGTTCATGATATTTTAGTAGTTTATTATTATTTGTCTATTTAAGTTTGTATTTTAATTAAGTATGTCAATATTTGACGCTTCATAATTAATATGTTCTCAAATTTTTTAAAAAATAAGCATGTCAAAAAATATTAAAAAAAGAATATTAACTCATTTTGGCTCATAGTTTGAAATAGACTAAATTAAACTAAAATTTTATTAGTCCCATTAAAATCAAGCCAATTTGACTTGGCTCATTTTAGCCTGCAGCCCGATAGGACTAGGCCGGCCCATTACCCACCTCTAGTGTTGGACCTATGCGTCGAATCCCACACAACACGTCTAGTGGGATGCGCACACATGAAAAATGACTCATCCGGTCTTGTGAGAGAGTTGACTGACTTGCATCTTCTCTTTCTCCCGTCCTTGCTTTTCCTTTTGCTTTTCTTTCTGCTGCAGCGTGTCGTGTGCACACATATGGGATATTTTCTCTTTCTCCCCTCTTTGCTTTTAATGCCGTTGTATGTGGATATGCGGATCAAAGACTTTAAAAATATAGATTTTAATATTATTTCTATGGATACAATAGTTTTAAAACAATTTTCATAAATATGATAATTTTTTATTTTTTCTTATTTTTTTTTGGCAAACGAAGAAAGAGGAAAGCAGTCGAACCCTCCGCAATTGCACAAGAGAGTGTCGCAATATAGAAATTTGCGGCACTCTGCTTGTGCCAACATATGAAATTGCGGCACTCTCCCTCCTTTTCATTCCTCCACACACTACCTCTCTTCCCTCATGCAATATCTCCCCTCCCACTTAGTTCTCTTCTTCAACTTTTTCATCTTCCTCTTCTTTCTCCTCACGCAGAAGAACTCTTCAACTTCTTTCTTTTAATAGAGAAAATATTTCTCAAAATGGGACACCCACTACTATCTTCTATTGGAGAAAGATTCACATACATCAACATGGAAGGCACATTGAATCATCTACATCCATCTTCATTTTCAGTTACCCCATCATCTACACCTACTATCATTCTTGTAGACTCTTTTGCAGTTTACTTTCTGGATTTAGCTTAAAAATTCGTACATATAATGTAAACAAATTTAGAAGACATTATTTGTAATAATCAACTAGTCATGTGTAGTTGGACTTTGTTGTGGAGAACTATAGAAGATAGGCCTGAAAATGCTTCTACAGGGTACTAGGGGAAAGAGTATTGCTTTCTTTAATGCTTAGACAATAGAATTACTACTTCTATTTTTCTTTCCTGAAGAATTTCTTTTTTAGATTCCAATGGCTTGTCTCAAACTATCTTATACTGGGAAGACACCTACTAACTTTCATTGCACATGATTCCTTAATCTGTTTCTACTCTTAACTTCTTTTGACATTCTTCTTAAATTTTATCCTAACTTGGTGCTGCTAACCTTTCAATATGCATTTTTGCTATACACATAAACGGTGCTGCTGTATTCCACAATGCAAGTACACGATTTTGTGATGGAGCAGAGTTGAGGGGTTGTAAACAAGAAGATGGTATTGGATTCTGCAAAAAGTTTCTCGTTAACTTCATACAATGTATTTTTGTTTGGTATTACTTTTAAATGAAGCTAGATTCTAATTTGGGCAATATGATGCAGGATATTGAGGGGGAGTGGGCAAGTGGTAGATGGTGATCGAGGCGTTACTTACACTCACAAGGAGCTGCCACTATAGGCATAATAATGATTCTACGGATTATTACTTCAAGCTACTATGGATGATGATAGCTTCTCACCTCATCACACCAGCAGTTTTTTTCTGTTCTGTTTTAATATACAGAAGCTGCTGTGATGCTGGCATTGTATAATTACTAAAGTTTGACCCTTTCCTTTTTTTTTTTTTTTTTTCCTTACCAGGAGCATGCTCAGGGGAGAAAATAATCCTAGGATTTTATCGTTTAACTCAGCACTTTATTGTTCTTTCAGATAAAGTACTGCCCTAGATTGTAAAACAGTGATGCAATAGCAAATGGAAACATAATGACATAGGTTATTTGAAACAGCATATGCTATGAAATTAGATACTTAATTTGATTTGGAACACCCACTCTATTAGTGGATGTCCCGTTTTGAAAAATGTTTATTGAACATTGTTAACACTAACATTAGCTTAAAGTTGTTTAATTAAGTCTCGTTTGGATAATATAACTTATGATTTATTAAGTTTTTTTATTATCATAAGTGCTTATATACAAATAAAATTGTATTTTGATAAGTTTATATAAATAACTTATTATCCTCTAGAAAATTATTTTAACTTATTTTACAAAGTTATTTTTTAGAGCTTTTAAGAAAAAGTCCTTACGAAAATTCATAGCATTATTTTAAAATCTGTTAGAAGCTACACAAAAAGAAATAATTTATTCTCTCACAAAATCTCACTCCATTATAAAAGATCATGTGTTCCATTTGAGTGTTTACTTAAAGACTTTTCAAATTCATCTTGAATTATAAACTTAATATATAATTCTTTTTTTTTTTTAACAATTTAATGATCACATTCAATTCCTGTGCAATAGGTCTCTACAATTGAAAATTCTATTTCCAATGAAGTAAAAGTATCAGAACTTCAGATCACAACGCTAATTGAGATGCTTATGAGACAAGCAATCAAATTAGATTGCATTTTTACAGAAGGAGATGCTTCTACCGAGAAAAGCTTGCAGGTATTAATCATGTACTCATATATATCCTCAATTCATTGGCTTTTATTGATTCATTCGTCAAATACAGAAGAAAAAAAGAAAGTAATTCTAGAATCTAGAGAATAATTAGCTATAAGTTGAATGTAAGCTGGTTGCTTTTTCAGGACAAGAGAGAAAAAAATGTGTTGAAACCCTCGATGCACTAAAGATACCTAATGCAAGAATAAAACCTGTTGTTGTTACAACCAAGTGGGAGACCTTTGATCCTTTGATCAGGTTCTCTCTTTTTCTTCAACTCTCTTGCTTTCTCTATTTCTCTTATATGTCTTCGCTTGTTTATATGTACAATTAGCTCGAGAGATCACAAATGAGTTACAATACTTATACTCCCTGTGTTTTTCCAATAACTTTGTGGATATGTCATATTATGGTCATAGATAACTAATTTTTTGCCCAAAATGCATTATATATCTTAAAAATGCATTTGAAATGGGTGTTGAAAATGTTTATATTGCCCACTTTTCTAAATATCTTTTCTATTTTTGTAATGCCAATATATGTTATGTATTTTCACTAGTGGTTTGGAATAGAATACAGATCTTTAGTATGAGTGATTGTAAATTATTAATTGAAATGATTTGGAAAAAATCAGTCTATCTTCAATAGTTGCCTCCTTACTTTATGTCAAATAAATTATGTCTTGAGTTTAATAATCATCATGCGCACAATATTCTGCACAAAAGATAAGGACAACTAATTATAATAAGTTACATCAAAGTTAACCAAAATTATTGGATTAAACTATGGTTGCCTAGCATTTTTGGCCTGCATAAATACAAGTAAAACAAAACCAGGAACAAAATAAAAAGAAAAAAAGAAGA
>QAOA01008637.1:0-10865 GCA_003255065.1 Cercis canadensis
AGCATCATTGCGAGAAGATTTCATGATATAAGTTCCATCATATTTTTTATCCAGATAACAATTACACCCAACAACACAACCATGATTATTATTTCCCATTTTATTTGACTCTGATCGTGCATCAACAAGGCAGAAAGCAAAACCCAAGTACTTGTACTTGTATTTACTGCACCAAGATGGATGTGGTAGAAGATTCTGTTGCTTTGTACCGAAACCATTTTGGAACTTCACTTCCTGGTAAACAGGTATAAACCCTGCGAGAAGGGTATTCAAAATTCTCCAGGCCAGAATCCTCAGAGACTTGATTAGGTTCATAATAAGGATCATAACGTGCTTCAATCATCGATGATAAGTATGCTGCATGCTGAATTCTGATCACTGTCTCTGCCATAATAGATTTATGTGCATTTTGATCTAATTTTCTGCAATTGTAAAACTCAAATCTTCCTAAATAATCAAGATGACGCACAGAGTTTTCTTCTTCCTCTTGAATTTGTTTGAGGAATGATCTCTTGTTTGACCTACCAAATAAATTTTGCAAGAGAGCAACCCCTGAACTAGACACTGTTTCCAGGGATATGCATCCACTTGCATTCAAGTCTTGTAGCAACAGCGGGAGCTCTGGCAGAGACTGAAGCCTCTTGCAATCACTTACATTGAGAGATCTCAACCGAGAAAGATGTTTGATACTTACAGGCAAGGTCTCAATATTGCTTCCTCGTAGAGACAATCTATTTAATGCTGATAAGAGGCCAAGGTTGTCAGGGAGCTTTGATAGATTTGAACAACCATCCAGACATAGGCTTTTGACTGAACCTGAGGCATCAAATATGGGAGGTAATTTCTCAAGTTTTGGACAATTAAGAAACTGAATGGAAGTATTTAAGCCAATCCTATAGAAGTTCATTGGAAGATTCTTAAGTCTTCTACACCAAGAAAGATGCAAGCTAGAAAGATTCTTGAGCCATCCAACTGATGAGGATAATTCTTCAATTGCCGTCCCTTCTAAGTTCAGATATTCCAATTTCTCTGAAACCACTGAAAACTCTACAAGCTTCGAGCACCCACTAAGATTGAGCCACCTAAGAGATTTTGAATGCATCTCACTTTGAATATATTGAAGCTGTCTGCAGCACCTCAGATTTAATGCAAAAAGATATTCCGAAGACAGAATAGATGACGGAAGATTACGCAAACTTGTACAATAATCAAGATGTACTTCTTCAAGCTTTGAGGCCTCGGAGAAATCTGGGAGCTCAACCAAGTTCTTGCAGCCACTAAGGTATAACGACTTCAAATTCGCAAGATCCTGTAATGTCAGAAAGCTAAATTTATAGGAAATTTTTAGACTTTTACTTGAGTCTTTTTTGTAGAGAAAGTTAACTAGTTACCAGAATATACCTGCACTCCGCCCCAAAGTCTTTCAACAAGGCTATGTTTCAGATCAAGTTGAACAAGCTTCTCTGCACAAAAAGATTGTGGCAACGTTTTCAATGGAAAACAGTCCCAACGGAGATAGTTAAGTTCATCAGGAAGTGACTCAAGGCATCTGGAAATATGGACATTGCATGTCTTATCATGTGAGGGCATATAAAATTTTAAAATCCGTAACTTGCACATCCTAGCAAATGCTTGAGGCCTTATCTTCACAACTTTAATTTGAGACATGTCCAGCACTATGCCTTCAATAGCATCAGTTCCCTGGAAACCAAAAGTAGCAAATATTCAGATGTAGTAGTACAATAATAAGCAGATATTATGCACATATTTTATATGCTCTGTAAATTTATGAATGTCAATTAGTGCAATTTGATTCCTACCGTATTATACTCGAGGACATGATAAATTTCTTTAGGATCCCACAACCGACTGCGTTTTCCTAGTTTTTTTGGTGATTCTTGACGAACAATCTCCCAACCCATTTCTTGTATCAAATCATGCATCTGTACCTCATGGCATTTAGAAACAGTTATGAGAGAGTTATCCTCAAGGATTCTCAGCCCAATATCTGAAGAGTAGCCACACCCATCTAGTAGAGTTGTTATAAAGCATTTTTCCTCTCCTTTCAAAAAGCATGCAATATCCAAAAATATGTTCTGCACTTCACGGTCTAATCCTTCATAACTCAATCTTAAGACATTGTAAATTTCTGGATAGGGGAGTTTTCTGAGTTTTTCCAATGTACTTTTCCATTCTTCTGGAGTTTTGGAACGAAGAGATGAACCCAGCACCTTTAGAGCTAATGGAATGCCCTTAGCATAATTTATCACCCTTTCTAACAGATGTCTGTATATCATCTTTGGATGGTCTTGCTCAAAGGCGTTCAAGCTGAAGAGTTGAAGTGCATCATCAAAATTCAATCCCATAACCTTGTATATCCCATCAATTCCCATGTTAAGCACATCCTTGTTTCTGGTTGTGACAATGATTCTGCTACCTAGTCCAAACAAATCTTTGTCTCCAATCAAATATTCTATTTGTTTTGAACCACTCACATCATCAAGAACAACAAGTAACTTTCTACGTTGGAGACTTTCTCTAACAAAATTTGAACTTATGCTTGGGGTGCTAATATGCAAACTTTTTTCCCCTAATATTTCAGCCAGAAGTTTATCCCGTAAATCATTTTCTCTATGATTTTTCCATTCTTCCCTTACATTTGAAACAAAGTAGTATCCTTCAAATTCAGAAGAGAGTCTTGTGAACAAAGCTTCCGCAATGGTTGTCTTACCTATGCCACCCATGCCCCAAATTCCAATAATGCGCACATCTGCTGATCCAATACATAATAATGATTCTACAAGTGAAATCTGTGCAATTCCAACAAGCCCCTTTGGAATATGTGGTTTGATATGTTTCAACTTTTGCAAAACATCTTCAACAATCTTTTCAACTAGTTCAGACTCCAACCTGGATCAAAGAGACAGTGAAAAGCTAAAGGATACGGAACAAAAACATAAATTAATAGCTTCATCATTTTACTTTATCATAACTCACAAGAGCTCAGATCAAAATGTGATCCTTTCTTACCAAAGAGGCCACTTCGTGAATCAATATATATTAAAAGATATAACTTATTATTTCTTTCCATAGATATCAGCAAATTGTGTGGAAAACCACTACAAACATATTCCTTGTGAATCATTAAAAAAAAATTCGCAGAAAATACAATCTGAAGAAGCTTCTTAGTTAGTTAGAGGATCTATAGATGTACAAATTTCTCTCATATTTTGTTTTTTTTTGGTGATCGGTAAAGTTTAAATTTCCCTCATATACTAATATAGATGTACAAATTTCAGAATATTTATTGTTGCTTGTTGAAAAAGTTGATTCAATTTATCATAATTTATATGAATTACCTAACATTTGACGAATCCCATCCTGCAAAGTTGGCTGCTTCATACAGAGCCTTTCTCCATTTTTGCACCTTGAGTGGATCGTCCCTAAAATATTCCTCATGCTTTGCAAATGAATCTTCGTAAGTCCCCCCTTGCTTTCGTACATGTGATGGATCAGTGTTGTAGAAAACGGGGATTACAATCTGCTTCTTCCTATTCTTGCATTCAATTATTTTCTCGAGCTCATACAAACACCATGTTGAAGAAGCATAATTCTTTGAGAAAATAACTATTGCAATTTTTGATCTTTCAATTGCTTTGATAAGTGTTGATGACAGTTCATCTCCTCTCTTAATTAGTTCATCATCAATGAACGTCTCTATTTTCTTTCGACATAAAGCAGCATAAAGATGGCTTGTAAAATTGCAACGTGTGTCTTCACCTCTGAAGCTAAGGAATACATCATGCTTTGCTTGAGAGTTAATGAAAGATGGTGAAGAAGAACAAGAAGATGTAGCCATTGGAAGTAGAAACAAGCAGGCAAGTGCAGTTTTGCTCTATGGACTGCAATAATAAAATCACATAGCTTATTAATTCCCCGAACCTTCCAGCATTGATAGTATGAGAATTTATCAAAGGGTGGACAATGGCACCACAGAAAGACGTATATTTCTCCTACCTTAAACTACATATTCTGCAACTAAATCTGCCCCAAACTTAAGTTGAATATTAGTAAAGGAACTCTGCTTCTTCATTTTCTAAACTATTTCCAAATAACTATGTCCAAGGAGACGCTCTACTGGTTGACATAGGTACTCAAACTTCAGATCTTAGCTTCAAACAAGTATGTTCACTAAACCAGTTAAAATTTTGTGACTAGTGTGAGTTAACCTTAATGAATAAAACAGAAGACGATAAAAAACTTACCAATTAAATAAGAGGAAAATAGAATTCCAGTGTGGTCTAGCTATTTGAATTTGGGATCTTGATGCTTGCTGCTGTGGCTGGTTAGAAATCAGATCATGAAAAGAATATTAGAGACTGCAAAATTACAACAATTATTCTGAGCTTTATTGCCAATATGACGTAAATTACCTCAATTGAACGCCAATGAACTCTGCTTCTGAAGATTTTGGCAAATTAGGAAACTCTAATGGACAGGTTCAAATATCTATGTCAAATTCAGATAATTTGTAAAAAAAGTTTAAATTTTTAGAAAATCCGAATCAAATTTGACTAAAAACTCAAAATTTATTGTTTCGATAGTTTACCAAACAACTCATCAGTGGACAATAATGAATAAAGATGAAGACTTGAAGCAGTTAACCGTAAAGCTAAATAAAGAGGAAGTTAGATATGATACCAGTGAGAATTAGCTACTTGAATTTTGGAAGCTGCATTAACTTCCCAGAAGTTTCATTTCACATGGGTTGCCTAAAATGAAGCAATTCACACGGATGCTTTTCAATTTCTCAGTCTTCCCTGAGGTCAACGACAGTTAATTCAGGTAACCGTAAAGCTAAATAAAGAGGAAGATAATGGAATCTTAGCCACATGACCCACGTGTGTCTATAAACATTTAAATTCAAACTCTTGTATTTAAGATAAAGGATAACAGTAGGATAGAAGCAGCAAATTCTCCATCTTTCTCTTATTCTGTTAAGAGAGCACGTGTATATATATATACTGTACACAACACTGATTATCATCAAGCTATTTTACCACTCTATTTGTTTATCTTATATGGTATCAGTAGGATAGTAGTAACAGGTAGAAAAGAAACAAGAAAATCCAATTATGGAATAATTCCATCACCATTAAGGCTAAGCTCAGGATAGTCAAGAATTAAACATTTTTTAATTACTTTTTGCGTAAATAATTGTTAAGTCACTCAAATTAAAAATAATTTTAGTTGGGTCACTTAAATAAAATAAAATAAAACATTTCGGGAGTATTGTCAACTTTTAAAATTAATAGTTACATATTAACCATCGATCATCTTGTGTTTTTTAATGATCATTACATATTAACTAATAGTCGTCCTATGTAATTACATGTTAATCAATAGTCATCCTACATATAGGGAGTAATTTTGAAAAATTAACAATAATTATTATTCACCTAAAATATTTTTATTGAGTGACCCATAATTTTAGTTTAAGTAACTCTACTTTAGAGACTTTCAAGGCTGTTGTTTGTTTTGATAGAAAAATATATATTTTTTGATCTAAATGTAAAATATCAATCTTGTGTTTCAATGCCATAGTACCACAATTATGTTGTATTATAATCGGTTAACATTATTAGGCTTTGTTTGCTTTAATCCAATCACGTGACGAAATTGTTACTATTAAAGATAAGTAGGTTTTAACAAATCTAACGACTCTTTAGATTTGACTTGCCCTGCTCTCAAACATGCTGCATAAAGAATTAGAACATGCAATAACCAGAGTCATAACCAATTTAACCTAACACATTGTATAGCATTATTTAATTTTATCTCACCATTATATTCTTCCTCTTAATATATCTTATCTCCTCATTAAAACACTTTGTTTTTTTTTTTTTTTTTTTTTTTTTTTTTTTTNACATTAGTAACTTTTATGTGCAAAATACAGTCAGTGTCAAATCATAACAAATAATAGCTAGACAAGAATAATCCACCCCAACTCTTCAACCATTATTCAAAGAAGCAAATTGAGGGCCAGAAAAATTAGTGTACACAAATTATGCCTATTCCATAGAATAGAATCATTAGATGTACATGGTAATACGTACACAAGTGCTAGCAAAGCTCTCCTATTAGAGTATTTGATTCTTGGGGGAGTCCACAACAAAAAAACCATCACCCTCGTCCTCTAATACATCTAGAAATTTCATGATTCTCAACAAATTTTAAGGACAGGCGAGGTATGAAGATCAAATCAGTTGTTGTCAAGATAATGAAGGAGCAAATATTACACAGACAGACAAGTCACTTCTACATGTTGATATCTATGCCGTGCCGCATATCGATTCCCTATAACGCTCATTTGGGGTTCCTAAGAACGATGATAACAGAATCACCACGGAGAAACATTTTGCTGATGAATCTATCCTTGTTTACCGGGTTTGCCTTCTTCTTTCCTTTACCTGTCTTTGGCACCTGAAAGGACCACAGAATGGTTAGATGAAGTAATATTTGCAAGGGAATGGAATCAATGAACAGAAAACATACCTCAGTCCACATCTCCCTGACATTTTCAAGAACCATGTTGCAGTGCCTATCAAAAGCCCTAACGCGACCCAGAAGCTTTTTATTGTTCCGACAATTGATCAGCACCTGCGTGAGTAAATATATTTGATTAAAACTGCACATCAAATATCCAAGTTGGCCACATAACAGATTACATAGTGCATCAAGCATATACCTGAGTATTATTCTTAACACTCATCATCAGTACAGATAGTGGTCCAGTGTTGAATTCCTCTTCCTCATTCTTGACATTCTGAAACAATCAAAGCATGATTACAAGTTAAATCAAAGCAAAACCTTTCTAAAGTTTCTAACATGCAAGAATCAAAAACATTTTCATACAGAAGCAATTGTGCGGTACATCTAGAGAAATGGATAATTTTCAAATAAAAAGAAAAGGCTCACCCTAAGCATGGTGACAAATCACAGTAAAACAAGTACATAGTGCCAGATGCATAATTTCATGCGATGAATAGAGCTTAAACAGGGAAAAAAGAAACTTACATCTTCCTCCATTGGCCTGCTGAAATAGGAAAGGGAGGGAGAAGAAAACATTAGTAATTTAAGGTAAAAGCTGTAAAAATATATAGTCATATCACTCTAGATGACCAAATGAACAGTTAGGCAATGCATACCTCATTTTGGATGAAAGTGTAGCTCAATTCAGAAATCCTTAACAGAGCTGGAGTTGATCTGTGAAAAATTTTAAAGGAAATAAATTTCAGACAAATAGGGTATGGATATGTGCTGTGATAATAAGTGACTAAAAATAATGACATACCTAGAAGTCATAACAAGAAATTGAAACAAAAAGAAAGAATCAAATTTACTAAAGTCTGATATTACGCAAAAATTACAACATCAAAATTAGAAGAAAAGAAAAACTTGTTCTAACAATAGAAAATGCTCTATGATTTGACAGCACAAACACCAAGATAAAGAGGTGAAAGTTCAGCAAATAAGTAAATTAACCATTTTGGGTTGCAGAAGAGCTAATCCATTAATGCAGCTTTAAGCAAACATGAAACATTCTTCTTTATTCTTGAAAACAGATAATAACTTAAACAGTAAACCAAGAAGATTGAGGAAACATTTAGTCTTTATACTAACTTCACCTGGAGCTCTAATCAGGCAGTATCAGAAGATTTAAACAAATCTTAAGCTTTCCCAATTTACTAGGATAGTTATAAAACATCAACACTTGACCCAACACAAGCTTATGCTCTGTTTGAACGAATCCAAGACCCATAAAGCCAAGGCTCACCTCGGCTTGCTTTTCTGGATGATTTGCAGCTATATGGACAACATACAACTAAATCCATAATAGTTTTTGTAGATATACAATATTTGGCCCAATAGCCATCAGGCCCACTCAGTCAGAGGCTCATACCAATAAACTTACATATGCCCTCTATGTCCTTCCAACTCACTTATAAATAGCCCTCATATCACAAGTAAAAGGACTTTTCGCTTTGGTAGACCTTCAGTATATTATTCATCTCAGGTTGTGCTAACTTAAACATCGGAGCTCGAGTCTCATCACCCGACTCTTGACCCTTTGTTACCATTGTGCAAGTATTTTACATTAGTCAATTCCCTTCTCCAAATCAGGCATCGTCAGTTTTCATGAACAACAAGACCTATTTTCATATTAGGGGTAGAAACAGAAAGGGAAGAAGAAAAATAAAACACAGTAAGCCTCTTCAGTTCAGGTCTCCATAAACCCATGATGGTTGGGTGTGTGAAAATTCAGTGTAGGTTCTAAGTTCAAATATTTGTCTAATTTTCAGTGTCATATTATATATTGGGATTTAAAAATTTTGTTTGAGATCTTAAGTTTAAAGATATGTACTCCTATATAAATAAATAAGCATACTATGTATTGCCATCTTCTTATATTGCACTTTGTATGATACATGCATGCATGTTTTATATTAGTTATTGAGTAAACTTATATTTGTGTCCCTAAAAGATTAAAGATCTAACAAAATAGTTCTTGAAAGAACACTAACTACAAAATAATCTTTGAAAGAACTTATATACGTAACAAAATAATTCAATATTTGTTAAATTTTGAATCTTTCATAAACTATTTTGTTACATATGTCAATTTTTTCGAGAATTATTTTGTAGTCAATATTTTCTTTCAATGACTATTTTGTTAGATCTTAAATTTTGTAAAGACACAAATATAAGTTTACTCTTATTAGTTTTTTCAATTACCTGTCCATGTATATATAATGTCCTCATCCTATCCTCCTTATCCTATGTTAAATCACAATTGACAGCCATGATTCTCTCCTATAGTTATCAGGAAAATGGTATACTTAGGTTTGTGGCAAGGGTTCAAGTATGTGACGTGTGGTACATAGGAGTAGACTTAATTAGTTGGTATGCTATTTTGAGACATTGTACATTTAAAATTTTTGTTGGGTTCATTTTTTATTGGCTTAATTACAATTTTTGTCCTCCTAGTTTAACAACTTAAATTTTTTGGTCCCCTTCTTTAAAAATGAACTATTTAGTCCCTCTATATTTATAAAATATACAATTTTGGTCATTTTGTCTTTAAGTCAAAAAATTTAGGTTTATTTCAAGATGTAAAGTTCTATGATTTATAATTCCACCGTTTAGATTAAAAAGTTACATCTTGTAAACTTCCTTATTAAATTTCAGCTTGTTCTATCAATCCCTGCATTCAAGTATCTTTACAAGTTCATTAAAGCACCAAGTTGAAAAAGTATAGCCTTTGGAGAATATGATCACATAAATCTTTGACTCTTCTATTGTTCTCATAAGTGATAGCGAGATATCCTCTCCTCTAACAAGCCTGTCATCCTTGTAAGTTTCGATCTTTTTCCTGCATAGTTCCTTGTAAAGATGACTGGTAAAATTGTTGCGGGTGTCTTCTCCTCTAAAGCTTAGGAAGACATCGTACTTGGTGGAAGGGTCACGAAAAGTATCAGCAGCAGAAGAAAAAGCCATTGACATTGGAATGGCCACACGAATCTCGGAAAAAAGTTTGGTATTTCTGTACTGTAAGAACAAACATAAAAGATAAGTTAGCAGAATTTTCTATTCAGCAACTTTGATATTTTTTATTTATTCAGTAATGTAGCAGCAGTGATAATATCATCTACAAGAACAAGTTTTACACCTTAGTTGTCAACCTAGAATACAAATTAAATATACCAGATGTTCTCTTCTATAAGACAACAGGGTCTATGAAGCGTGAGTACTTCTAAATTCAAGCCATACCCATATCCGATATGTATTTGGTACTGGATATGCTAGNGGAATGGATAATTTTCAAATAAAAAGAAAAGGCTCACCCTAAGCATGGTGACAAATCACAGTAAAACAAGTACACAGTACCAGATGCATAATTTCATGCGATGAATAGAGCTTAAACAGGGAAAAAAGAAACTTACATCTTCCTCCATTGGCCGGCTGAAAAAGGAAAGGGAGGGAGAAGAAAACATTAGTAATTTAAGGTAAAAGCTGTAAAAATATATAGTCATATCACTCTAGATGACCAAATGAACAGTTAGGCAATGCATACCTCATTTTGGATGAAAGTGTAGCTCAATTCAGAAATCCTTAACAGAGCTGGAGTTGATCTGTGAAAAATTTTAAAGGAAATAAATTTCA
Source organism: Cercis canadensis (assembly GCA_003255065.1). Lineage (NCBI taxonomy): Eukaryota > Viridiplantae > Streptophyta > Magnoliopsida > Fabales > Fabaceae > Cercis > Cercis canadensis. Next base: position 10,225 of record QAOA01008637.1, read on the forward strand.
GACAAATAGGGTATGGATATGTGCTGTGATAATAAGTGACTAAAAATAATGACATACCTAGAAGTCATAACAAGAAATTGAAACAAAAAGAAAGAATCAAATTTACTAAAGTCTGATATTACGCAAAAATTACAACATCAAAATTAGAAGAAAAGAAAAACTTGTTCTAACAATAGAAAATGCTCTATGATTTGACAGCACAAACACCAAGATAAAGAGGTGAAAGTTCAGCAAATAAGTAAATTAACCATTTTGGGTTGCAGAAGAGCTAATCCATTAATGCAGCTTTAAGCAAACATGAAACATTCTTCTTTATTCTTGAAAACAGATAATAACTTAAACAGTAAACCAAGAAGATTGAGGAAACATTTAGTCTTTATACTAACTTCACCTGGAGCTCTAATCAGGCAGTATCAGAAGATTTAAACAAATCTTAAGCTTTCCCAATTTACTAGGATAGTTATAAAACATCAACACTTGACCCAACACAAGCTTATGCTCTGTTTGAACTAATCCAAGACCCATAAAGCCAAGGCTCACCTCGGCTTGCTTTTCTGGATGATTTGCAGCTATATGGACAACATACAACTAAATCCATAATAGTTTTTGTAGATATACAATATTTGGCCCAATAGCCATCA
>QAOA01008637.1:11161-22049 GCA_003255065.1 Cercis canadensis
AGGAAAGGGAGGGAGAAGAAAACATTAGTAATTTAAGGTAAAAGCTGTAAAAATATATAGTCATATCACTCTAGATGACCAAATGAACAGTTAGGCAATGCATACCTCATTTTGGATGAAAGTGTAGCTCAATTCAGAAATCCTTAACAGAGCTGGAGTTGATCTGTGAAAAATTTTAAAGGAAATAAATTTCAGACAAATAGGGTATGGATATGTGCTGTGATAATAAGTGACTAAAAATAATGACATACCTAGAAGTCATAACAAGAAATTGAAACAAAAAGAAAGAATCAAATTTACTAAAGTCTGATATTACGCAAAAATTACAACATCAAAATTAGAAGAAAAGAAAAACTTTTTCTAACAATAGAAAATGCTCTATGATTTGACAGCACAAACACCAAGATAAAGAGGTGAAAGTTCAGCAAATAAGTAAATTAACCATTTTGGGTTGCAGAAGAGCTAATCCATTAATGCAGCTTTAAGCAAACATGAAACATTCTTCTTTATTCTTGAAAACAGATAATAACTTAAACAGTAAACCAAGAAGATTGAGGAAAAATTTTTGTTGGGTTCATTTTTTATTGGCTTAATTGCAATTTTGGTCCTCCTAGTTTAACAACTTAAATTTTTTGGTCCCCTTCTTTAAAAATGAACTATTTAGTCCCTCTATATTTATAAAATATACAATTTTGGTCCTTTTGTCTTTAAGTCAAAAATTTTAGGTTTATTTCAAGATGTAAAGTTCTATGATTTATAATTCCACCGTTCAGATTAAAAAGCTACATCTTGTAAACTTCCTTATTAAATTTCAGCTTGTTCTATCAATCCCTGCATTCAAGTATCTTTACAAGTTCATTCAAGCACCAAGTTGAAAAAGTATAGCCTTTGGAGAATATGATCACATAAATCTTTGACTCTTCTATTGTTCTCATAAGTGATAGCGAGATATCCTCTCCTCTAACAAGCCTGTCATCCTTGTAAGTTTCGATCTTTTTCCTGCATAGTTCCTTGTAAAGATGACTGGTAAAATTGTTGCGGGTGTCTTCTCCTCTAAAGCTTAGGAAGACATCATACTTGGTGGAAGGGTCACAAAAAGTATCAGCAGCAGAAGAAAAAGCCATTGACATTGGAATGGCCACACGAATCTCGGAAAAAATTTTGGTATTTCTGTACTGTAAGAACAAACATAAAAGATAAGTTAGCAGAATTTTCTATTCAGCAACTTTGATATTTTTTATTTATTCAGTAATGTAGCAGCAGTGATAATATCATCTACAAGAACAAGTTTTACACCTTAGTTGTCAACCTAGAATACAAATTAAATATACCAGATGTTCTCTTCTATAAGACAACAGGGTCTATGAAGCGTGAGTACTTCTAAATTCAAGCCATACCCATATCCGATATGTATTTGGTACTGGATATGCTAGGGCACTCTTAAATTATATGATCAATTCTGTAATACATAATATTATATTTTGTATTGTATACATGATATCCTGTAGTTGATGGACCTATACTCTAAATTTGGTAGCACCAAAGATTTTAAAAAAGTGAGTAACCTAGTGTGAGTTGAATACCTAAATAACTGACAAATTTTGAATTTAACTAGATCAAAAGTATTCTCTAATTTAAGTCAACTTTTATACACATGTAACTTTGACCTACTTAGATTCAAAATTGTTCACTATTTGGATGTTTGACACATATTGGGGGATTTGTTTTTCGAAATCTTTGCCACTTATGTTTGTTTGTGCCAAATTATATATACAATATACAATATACCATTGTGTATTAGAGAATTGCCTTTATTACATATCCAAATACTATGAGCATTTCCTATTATTGAATTTGAGATTGAGTGTATATGCAATAAATTACAAGTGTATACAACTATTTTCTTTTAATCTCATATACAGATATATTTTTAAACATTTAATATGATATAAACTACCATACTAGTATCTTGAAATTTTGAGAATATTAGAGGCTGTTTGCTTTGACCATTTCCTGTTTTCATTTTCAGTGAAAACAGAAAACGGGCTTAAAAATGTGTTTGGTTGAGTTTAATGAAAATGTTTTGCGGAAAACATTTCTTAAATTGGGCCCAAATCTGAAAATAGAAAAATGTTGTTTTCAGTGTTTCCTTTTCAAATTTTTAAAAACAAGAAATGAAAAAATGAAAACACGGTGGCAAACTTGTAATTATAATGAAAATAAATGAAAAGGCGGTGGCAATTTTGTAATTATAATGAAAATAGATTTTAAGTGAAAATTCTTCTCTTCGTCGATGGCAGTGTTTTCTCCTTCAACAGTACAAGCCTCAACCACGAGCAAACAAGCAAGGCAACATCTTCTGGTTGTCTGGTTCAAGTTCTGAAATAGAAGCGGGAAGCTATCCTCAAAGAAGAGAGTTAGAGGTGGACTTTCTTTTTCTTCTTCTTGACTCTGAGTTTATGCATATTAGATTTCATTTGGTGTTCTGTCTTTCTGTGATGAACTGTGGTTGGTTTGATATTCTATTCCTTGTTTTTGGACTATGCTTGATGAGATTTTGTATACACCTAATGTAGTTTTGAGATTGTGCATATACAAAGGGAATAAAATATTCACATCAGTGGGTTCGTTTGAAATTGGTGGTGTTGCATTTTGTAAACCTTTTTGGTGGTTCCAAATAAAATTGTCTTTTAATTTGGTTCTCTCATTCTGTATGAAATGTCTAAAATATACCTAGGTAATATGTGGTTATGCTGTTCACAAATGTTGTTATTTTATTTCATTACTTTTTAAGCTTGATAACCACAAATGTTAACAAAATAATCACATAACATCAAAGCATAATCACATATATAAACAGAATAATCACATAATACTAAAAGATAACTACATATGTTAACAGAATAATCACATAACACCAAGGTGGTGTTTGGTATCAAGAAAGTTTTAAGATTCCTAGGAAAGTAAGGTGGGAATAAAACTTTCTCATGTTTGGTGCAAGAGTTAAAAAATTATTCCTAGGAATAACAGATACCCGGGAATGAAAATTGAACTGAAAATGAGAATGAAACTTTCCCACCTCTTGAGGTAGGAATGAAACTTTCCTGGGTATGGAGGCTTGCAGCACTCAGCGCTGGGCTCGCAACGCTCAGCGCTGGCCTCCACCTTCATCTGCTCCTTGTTTTTATACATCCCTCTCTATTCCTTGGTTGTTTCTCTCATGTTGCCTCAACATTCCAGTGCCAAAAATTCCAGTGCCCACAGGGTCCCTCTGGTTCCTCCTTCGTCATAGAGCCTATAAGGGCAGAGAACACCTCCCCAAATGCCCACACTTTTGCTAGCGTCTTTGCTACCGCTTCCAATTTATCAGACATTCATGGTGGGCAGCAAGCTAACACTCTTGCTGAAAGCAATTTTTCTGGGCAAATTCCAGTGCCCAAAATCTCGTCAAATCCCATCAAATTAAATCTAGCTCTACTTAATAAAAGGGGAAAAAAAAAAAAAAAGAGCCTCCTAATTTCTGATAACTTCTTGGGCAGAGAGAGAGAGAGAGGGAGAGAGTGTTAACCAAACATTCCTAGGAAAGTTGAATGTGAACCAAACATGGGAATATTAACTTACCTAGTAATCTCATTCTTAGGAATAGGATTCCCAAAAAAGTAAAGATTCCTAGGCAAATAGATAACTAGTACCAAACACCACCCAAAGAGTATTTAGACATTTTACATGATATAAGAAGAACAAAATTGAAAAACCATTTTGTTTAAAACCAAATAATCTTTTTCTCGAACTTTTGAAACCAAATAATAATTTTTCTAAAATTACAATCTCTTTATTGAAGAGTAAGTTGTGGGCATAAATTGTTTCTTTTTGTCAAGATAAAACTACAAAAATATCTTTAATTTTTTTATACGGGTCAGACCAGGTCGACCCAAATTTTAAACCATACAGCACTTTTAATTTTACGGGGCTGATGCTTGTTGCTGGACTTTGGTCCAAAGTTATAGCCTAATTAAAGATAATGACATTTGAGAATATATGCCCAAACAGAAGCATGCATCAGAAATTAGAAATCTATTCACTAATTAAAGTGACCTCATAATAATTTATGATTATTACCATTCACCCTTCAAGCTCAAATTTTCTCCTTTCTAAATCATAAATCAACTAGATTCCCAGCAGACTTGTATCTGATTCCGAAATGGGACACCAATTTCAATGAAATTTAAAGCATAAAATTCCAAATTCAACCATTAAAATGCAAATAAAAAAGGGACAAAAATTGTGCTTTTCAGAGACACCAGTGGCTGCAACTGCAACTCTTTCAAAGGAGTGCCATAAAAATCACATCGAAAAAAGAAACCTGAGTTCTGGTTAAAGTTAGGAATGGGTTTAAGAAATCAGTTACCTGAACTGAAAAATATAATCGCGGGAAGCAACCGAGGAAAATTCACGGACACGGGATACGCAGATTTGATGATTCTCTTCTCTGCAGCTACTCGAGAATGCGAGCTTGCGGTGGACGAACGGCTGCCCACGGGGGATGGACTGGTGGCGGCGCCTCAGTTTCGGTTGCCGGAGGCGTGGAGTGCTGCTGCTTTATCTGCAGATCTGCGGTGAGATAGGACCACCACGTTTACTTCACGATCGAACAGTATAGGAAGATGGAAATGGAACTTCAAATGCGGGTATGTTTTCGTCAAACACAAGCGTCAAAAAATGTGAGTGTGCCTATAAGAAATAAGATCCATCTTCAATTGGTCAACCNAAATTTGGTAGCACCAAAGATTTTAAAAAAATGAGTAACCTAGTGTGAGTTGAATATCTAAATAACTGACAAATTTTGAATTTAACTAGATCAAAAGTATTCTCTAATTTAAATCAACTTTTATACACATGTAACTTTGACCTACTTAGATTTAGAATTGTTCACTATTTGGATGTTTGACACATATTGGGGGATTTGTTTTTCGAAATCTTTGCCACTTATGTTTGTTTGTGCCAAAGTATATATACAATATACAATATACCATTGTGTATTAGAGAATTGCCTTTATTACATATCCAAATACTATGAGCATTTCCTTTTATTGAATTTGAGATTGAGTGTATATGCAATAAATTACAAGTGTATACAACTATTTTCTTTTAATCTCATATACAGATATATTTTTAAACATTTAATATGATATAAACTACCATACTAGTATCTTGAAAATTTGAGAATATTAGAGGCTGTTTGCTTTGACCATTTCCTGTTTTCATTTTCAGTGAAAACAGAAAACGGGCTTGAAAATGTGTTTGGTTGAGTTTAATGAAAATGTTTTGCAGAAAACATTTCTTAAATTGGGCCCAAATATGAAAATAGAAAAATGTTGTTTTCAATGTTTCCATTTCAAATTTTTAAAAACAAGAAATGAAAAAATGAAAACACGGTGGCAAACTTGTAATTATAATGAAAATAAATGAAAAGGCGGTGGCAATTTTGTAATTATAATGAAAATAGATTTTAAGTGAAAATTCTTCTCTTCGTCGATGGCAGTGTTTTCTCCTTCAACAGTACAAGCCTCAACCACGAGCAAACAAACAAGACAACATCTTCTGGTTGTCTGGTTCAAGTTCTGAAATAGAAACGGGAAGCTATCCTCAAAGAAGAGAGTTAGAGGTGGACTTTCTTTTTCTTCTTCTTGACTCTGAGTTTATGCATATTAGATTTCATTTGGTGTTCTGTCTTTCTGTGATGAACTGTGGTTGGTTTGATATTCTATTCCTTGTTTTTGGACTATGCTTGATGAGATTTTGTATACACCTAATGTAGTTTTGAGATTGTGCATATACAGAGGGAAAAAAATATTCACATTAGTGGGTTCGTTTGAAATTGGTGGTGTTGCATTTTGTAAACCTTTTTGGTGGTTCCAAATAAAATTGTCTTTTAATTTGGTTCTCTCATTCTGTATGAAATGTCTAAAATATACCTAGGTAATATGTGGTTATGCTGTTCACAAATGTTGTTATTTTATTTCATTACTTTTTAAGCTTGATAACCACAAATGTTAACAAAATAATCACATAACATCAAAGCATAATCACATAATACTAAAAGATAACTACATATGTTAACAAAATAATCACCAAAGAGTATTTGGACATTTTACATGATATAAGAAGAACAAAATTGAAAAACCATTTTGTTTAAAACCAAATAATCTTTTCCTCGAACTTTTGAAACCAAATAATAATTTTTCTAAAATTACAATCTCTTTATTGAAGAGTAAGTTGTGGGCATAAATTGTTTCTTTTTGTCAAGATAAAACTACAAAAATATCTTTAATTTTTTTATACGGGTCAGACCAGGTCGACCCAAATTTTAAACCATACAGCACTTTTAATTTTACGGGGCTGATGCTTGTTGCTGGACTTTGGTCCAAAGTTATAGCCTAATTAAAGATAANAATTCTATAACATAATTTAAAAGTTTATTGCCCTTGAGAAGAAGCAAAGAAGCTCCAAAATAAAGATTATCCTGCACATTCTCATTATTAACAATAAGGTGGCGTTTGGCAGGCAAATTTTTTTTTTTTTTTTTATTTTTTCTGGGAATCATGTTTCTTAGGAATGATGATTCCCAAAAATATTACAAATGCATTTGGTTGGCCTTAAATATTCTTGAGAATGTTAGACAATGAAAATATAAGAATCCTTGGGTCATGAAAATATAAATGCTGCAAGAAGAAAAGACAATATAATTTTAGTAATTGACCAACTTTTCAAGAAATGTTGCTAAAGAATGCCCCATACTAGTGATCCTTCAACAAAACATTAAATTGAAGTGGGAATTAGAAAAAAAACTTTTTTTTTTAACCTTTAAAATTTTCCAGAAATCGATAACTAATTCTTAACAACTTAATTTCAGGGGCAATCTGAAGTTTAGAATTTAAGCAACAAATAAATAATGGATAGAGAAGCTTATTAGGTATTACAATAAAATACTAGTTCATCATTGGATGAATGGAAGTCCAATATTTGAAACCACTAAATCATGTAGTGTCACTATAAATGAATGAAAGTAGCATTTCAGGTAATTTATGAGGAAAGAAAAAAACTACAAAGAAAAAACATGACATGGTTTAATATTTCAAAATTTTAATAGAGCATGGGAGACAAAAAGGAAAGAGCACAATTGATCGATTCATATCCTAAGTCATAGATGTTGCCTGCAAATATTCACAGAAATTCACGGTAGATAAGATCTATCTCAAGTCATGAACCGTTTGGACTTATATTACTACTTTCACTCCTAGAGAACCAATCTCCAAAAATGCTTCAAGAAAAGGCATGTTATTGGCAAGTTTTACTTTAGAAAATGTATGTTACCACCATACATTCAGCATAAATTTTATTTCTATGTGGAACCATAATAACCACTACTACAAGTTCGTAATTTTAGAGAGAAATCTTCAATTTCCTTGAAATCAGCCAAAAAAGACAATAGGATAGCAAACAGTATAATTGGGATAAGAAACTAAAAGGGAGTGACAAAAAAGTTCTTGTGTTCAAAGCTTTCTCCGCAAAGAGAAAATCTTATGTTCGAGGCCACCCTTTGACAAAAAAGAAGTTCTCAAAGTGTTTATTCACACAAAATTACAATTATAGTTGTTTCAATAGCAAGATTTTTATAACAGGGATGGCTCCGCCCAAGTTTGGTATGTCTGGTTTTAGGCCAAGGTTGGGTTAATTGAAAAAAAAAATGGAAAGATTTTATATTAGGAAACAACCATTCCTTTTAAATAGAATACACAAGACACAATATAGGTTGACAACATATTTCGTTGCTAGACCAGCTACTAGATCATTGATCAGTCATGCTAAATGAAATGTTAATCATCAAGGATATCAAACACGAGAAAGAGGATATCACACCGATCACGCAGTTACAGGAAGACTGTTCCCTAAAGTCCTTCGTTTCACTCTGTATTCAGGTTCCAGATGAAAGGATTCAGAAAACAAATTCCTTCGATTTCTTTGTTAGGGAAAATGATTCTTGCTCATCTTTGTTCTCGTCAGAGGTTCAAACTCCAATTCCAGTTGTGCTAGCTAGCACATCATAGGATGAATGGAAGCCCAATATTTGAAACTACTCAATCATATGGAACCACTGTAAGTGAATGAAAGTAGCATTTCAGGTATTATATATATGAGGAAAACAATAAAAAAGAAAACTGACAAAGAATAAACATGAAATGGTTTAATTTTTCAAAAATTTAACAAATAATGGGAGATAAAGAAAAGAGCACAAATGCCAATTGAGCTGTAGTTGGTCACAAGGCTCTCTTTGCAATAAAAAGATCTCGTGTTTGAGGCATCTCATTGACAAAATGAGAGGTTCTCAAAGTGCTCCCACAAAAAAAAATTATAGATGGAGTTGCTTTGATAACACAAGCAATGATGGTTTGTCCGGCTCCATTCAATGGTTGGGGTAGGTTTTTGGATTACCAAAAAAATAAAAATAAATAAATAAGAGCACAATTGAAACTACTGATATAGTTGTTTACAAACCTTGGAACCGTGGCATATATTGGGAAGACCCCAAACTCTTTTATAATGTCCCTTGACTTCCTCCGTCTAATTAACCCTTCAATTTCAAATCCAACTGAAACCTTTGGGCTATCAGTCCTTAACATTACGTAAGAAGAGAATCTGTGACACCATAAGTAAGAATGATCTGAATTCGTGACAGTCGTAAGTATGGGTCCGTGTATTCTTCCGAACCTTTCACCATTTTCCCAGTCGCATTGACATATGACTTGCGTGTATGGATTTACTAGAGGGACGTGGACGGGAGAAATAACGACACAGAAAGCGAAACCCAATAAGTCAGAAGGTGAAGTAAGTTCAATATTCATGGAAGCTTGCGTTGTCCGATAAGTGAACCAATCTGGAACTTCACTTACTGGTAAACAGAAATCAATACAACGAAAATCCGGATGTGCCTCTGTTTCATCTGTAATTGGCAACATATAATCACATGCTGCTTGCTTCATTCTCAAATGGGCAAGTATCAGTAAAGCGTCGATTGTATGCTCATCCAATTTCATACAATTTTCGAACAGATAAACGATGATTCTATTTTTGTTTCTGTAATCTTTCTGTATCAGTTCAGACGTCGAACAATACACTGTCTCAAGGGATCTGCAGTTGCATGCATCTAAGTATTCAATAGACTGTGGAAGTTCTGGGATAGACTGAAGCCTCTCGCAATTATTTAGGACAAGATATTTCAGTCTTGAAAGATGCTTGATGCTTGCAGGCAAGCTTTCAATCCTGCTGTAACGTAATGACAATCTAACAAGATACTCCAGCGCGCAAAAGTCCAATGGCAAGGATTTCCCAGGATATCCTCTCCAATTTACACACGATTCTTCACATGACAATCTGAATCCAAAACCTGGTTAAAAAAAAAAAAAAAANAAAATCTGGTTAAAAAAAAAAAGTCGTAAACAATTCAAATAAAAAATGGCATGATTCAAAGCATTTAGAAGATAAAACTTGTGTTTTCTAGTATGCTTGTCAGACTGATATCTCAAACTTTTACCTTCTAGTTCCCGAATTTCACTAATCGCAAACAATTCAAAACAAAAATGGCATGATTCAAAGCATTTAGAAGATAAAACTTGTGTTTTCTAGTATGCTTGTTAGACTAATATCTCAAACTTTTACCTTCTAGTTCCCGAATTTCACTATCATAGAATTTAGACTCGAAATAGAGTCTCTCCCCTTCTTCTTTTCCCTCTCGTCCATTTGAGCTTTGTCCGAAGTAAATGTCATCAGGAGCATACAATGGTAGCACCCCACACTGCTTCACAATGAGTCTGGAATTGTGCCCTACGGCAAAAAATTCAAAGGAGACCTTTGTGGAGTAACCACCCATGTCATCTGTTCTGATTGACAGTTTGTCGTACCATAGCCATACCTGATCTGATTGAGCATCATTGCGAGAAGATTTCATGATATAAGTTCCATCATAACTTCCGTCCAGATACCATTTACACCCAATAACAAAACCATGATTATTACTTCTCATTTTATTTGACTCTGATCGTGCATGAACAAGGCAGAAAGCAAAACCCAAGTACTTGTATTTACGGTACCAATATGGATGAATCATTAAAGTTATGGTAGAAGATTCTGTTGCTTTGTACCGAAACCATTTTGGAACTTCACTTCCTGGTAAACAGGTATAAACCCTGCGAGAAGTGTATTCAAAATTCTCCAGGCCAGAATCCTCAGAGACTTGATTAGGTTCATAATAAGGATCATAACGTGCTTCAATCATCGATGATAAGTATGCTGCATGCTGAATTCTGATCACTGTCTCTGCCATAATAGATTTATGTGCATTTTGATCTAATTTTCTGCAATTGTAAAACTCAAATCTTCCTAAATAATCACGATGACGCACAGAGTTTTCTTCTTCCTCTTGAATTTGTTTGAGGAATGATCTCTTGTTTGACCTACCAAATAAATTTTGCAAGAGAGCAACCCCTGAACTAGACACTGTTTCCAGGGATATGCATCCACTTGCATTCAAGTCTTGTAGCAACAGCGGGAGCTCTGGTAGAGACTGAAGCCTCTTGCAATCACTTACATTGAGAGATCTCAACCGAGAAAGATGTTTGATACTTACAGGCAAGGTCTCAATATTGCTTCCTCGTAGAGACAATCTATTTAATCCTGATAAGAGGCCAAGGTTGTCAGGGAGCTTTGATAGATTTGAACAACCATCCAGACATAGGCTTTTGACTGAACCTGAGGCATCAAATATGGGAGGTAATTTCTCAAGTTTTGGACAATTAAGAAACTGAATGGAAGTATTTAAGCCAATCCTATA